>JAURVB010002537.1:0-11539 GCA_033002965.1 Piper betle | reverse complement strand
TGCACTGAGCTAGTGAAATCCAACTATGTTGGTACATTACTCTGGTCTATGGTGAATGTGAGGATGTCTGTCTGAGTCACCATGGGTAAGGAAAACTCTATGTAGGATAATGGGTGCCTAAAAACATTGAGTAGGTCCATGGACATGCCCCCATGGTCATCATGATTTACTCCACCACATGTGACTATCCTATGGAACAATCAATCAATGATGAGCCTTTGAGATGACTCCTAAGTAGCTCTAGTCTAATCAGCCCTTAGAGATGACTCCTAAGTAGCTCTAGTCTAATCAGCTACTAGTAGGTATGTGTTTTCGATACTGTACTAGTCAGAAACTTCTAAACGGACGGGATTCAAACGACCTAAAAACCACATTATCTCCCCTCAAAAGCCTATGGGGACTGGACTCATCCTGAGGTTTGACATGTCGTACACTCTTTAGTGGTTTGTTACCTACCATTTGGTACCGAGCTCGTAGTACTAATCTTTGACTCACATGACTCTACCACTATGGTAGATTCTCGGGTAAGGCTATCAATCAAGATGAGCATACACTGGTGTCCCTCTATCTGGTCAGCATAGTCTAGTCTAGGCGAAGTCCCTGTATGCGTCGCTCTCAAGGTTAGGGTGAATTCGTCACCTCATGACTGGTCTGCAACTGACTACCTACACTACAAGCCCTAATCAGTAACGTAGAGGTACCTCCTAATCTGGGGGAAAGGCTCACTCTAATGGGTCAAGGTAAGGACCTAATTGTGCTAGTGAAGCACAAGGAAAACATTGTCTCTGTAAAAGATGCTCCCTCACCGAACCCACTATCTATGTAAAAAACCCTAATACAAGTTGGACTCCTCTCACTGGCTGGGCCAATCATTGAATGGGGGTACTTTGCGTGTTTGATCATCTACTAACCATCTAACCTATGTACCATGGCTATGGGCACATGGACTTACTATTATGGTGATTTAAAATTCTAACAACTGTATTCATCCCATCTAGGGATCATACTGCCATATTACTTTGACTCTATCCAAGTACATCTATCTAAAGACTGCACATTAATACTGTCTGATAAAACTTACTTTAACAGACATTTGACCCAAGGGTGTCAAGTCAAGGCAATGGTATGAAAGATAGCTGGCAAACTCAATCTCATGTCATCACTTCTGAACAACTTCAGTGCTCCTTTATCTCCTCTACCTTGCTGGTGCCACTGTAGTCATACCATGTTCTCAATCCCTTATCCTATTCGGCTCCGAAAGTTGTGACATTTGGTCATGAGACATGGCTCACAAATACCTCAAGTACTTGTCCTCCTTTGGGGTAAGGCGACTTCTACTTGATCATGGCTCCCACTCTAAGTACTCTGCTTGGTTTGTGACTGAGTGATACATGAATGGCGGTAGTACATACTCGGTCTGTAGTAGTGTATCACAGAGGGTGGTTGTGCAACTTAGACAGCGGTAGTGCAACTAAGAAGGTGGTTGTAAAACCCGGGCCACCTGCCCGAGGATTTTACTACCAAATAGGGTTAGTAGGGTCTGACTCTTCTTGCCGTGGTTTGTGTATGGTATGGTATATGTTTGCCTGGCCTTAGCCTCCTTTGGCACCCAGCATGCCTACTTGGATGCTACATGCTCGACTATTTCATGTTTGATCCATTCGCCTCATATTTAGTGAAATGCTAGGACTGTGCCCCTTGAGTGTCTTTTGTGTGCATGTCGTGTGTTTAATAATTCTTTCTGACTTCCCTAACCCCCTTTTGGACCTGCAATGCAATTCTCAACGTTGGTCCGCTTTAGGCTAAAAACCCTAAGCTTTTGGGCTTTGGGCTAACACAACTCATATCTCTTTATCTAACCCAACTCATACCTCTTTAGATAACCCAACCCATACCTCTTTAGGTATAAAACCCCTACCTATGACATCACCAAGCCAACCACCCTTTTTTTATAAAACTAATCCATTTCCTCACCTTTTCACCATTTCTCCTTCGATCCTCACCTCCAACAACTTTCTTCTCCTTTCCTTGGCCTTCTTATTCCTCCTCGGAGCTGTAGGAACCCTCCTCCACCTTTCTAGCCTCCTCGGGTGGTAAGCTTTTAGGTTGGATGCTTCTTAGGGTGGTCTTCCCTCTCTAGTTTTAGGTTTGTGCTACCTCTACTGCTCATTGTTTGATATGTATTGCTTATAGTTTTGTGAGATTTTATTTTATGTTATTTTAAGTATGTATAACTTCATGTTAGGAGCATTTTCATTATTTATTTATCTTATTTGTCAATGTAAATAAATTGAAGCTTTTTATAATACACATAGGTCAATGGTCTGCTCTATTTCGGTCATAGTCACAAAAATCGGAATTAGGGTCTGAATCGGTTTCCGAGAAAGTCACTGAATCAGATCGAATTGGTCTAAATCGGTCAGGAATCGGTTCAGTTGAATCAGTCCAAATTGATCCTATACAAAAATTTCAACTTAGTCAAAATTAGTGGGTTATTAGTTATAGAACATGTCATTTTTATTTTATGATGTGTATTATATTTTATGATATTTCCCCATATATTTTAGATTTCTTTTTGAATTATTTGGAATTAGTTATTATTTTTTACTCGAGTTGAACACGAGTACTTTATTATGAGAATGCCACCGCTATTTCTCCCCCCACCACCCATTCGCTCCCTGACCGCCGCCCACCTTCCTCCGACGACGCCGTGCCGCCCCGCCAACCCGCTGCCCCGCTCCCGCCAGACCCACCCTCCCCTGCCACCCCGCCCGTTGTCCCCAGCCCACCCTGTCCAGACTTGGGTTCAAAGGGTACTAAAGGCGACTGCCTGAGAGTACTCGGCCTTCGTGCTCAAGGCCAGGAGAAATATGGAGGTAAGGAGAGGGCTTAGGATTTGAGACCAGAAAATGAAGTAAGAAAATGCCGAGAGCGACATCAGCACCAGTAGATCAGTAAGTTCGGGATGCTACCGGGTCTGCAACCCAATGGCTCCTCAGTAGTGCCCTTCAGAGTGTTCACGTGGAGTATATGATGTTTTCTTTCATATGAGAGTTTGCTCTCATAGCCAGCTTGTTATAGTTATTTCATTTTCCGAACCATTAACACTTGTTACTGACGAGTTTTTATATTATATGTAGGTAATAATCACGAGTTGGAAGAGCCAGCTTGGACGGAGGAACAGTATTGTCGCTTGCACACATGTCAGTCGATAGAGTGGTTAATATTCTATTTATGATGCTATTATATTGTGAATGTTGTGAAATGCTAAGACATGATAAGATATGATTAAATGTAAAGATATGATGATGTGACATGATTGAATGCTAAGACACAATGACAGAATGTGAAACATGAATAGATTGCATAGCAGGAGCATGGTGGGTTGAGACCCAAGCTTTAGAGCGAGTAAACAATATATCAAATTGTGTGAATGAAGTTGTGTGATATATAGATACATGTTTGCATATATGTTTATATATAGTATTTTGACAGGGTGACCCTAATTGCACTTTTAGGGGAAATTCTGTCTGTTTTATTTTAGAATTTTCATCTATTTTGATTGTAATTGTGATGGTGTGTAATTTAGGTTTGCATGTCATCCATGTAGTATCATGTTAGGATTCTGTGCATTCATCCATGCATGACGAGTAATATCTTCATCTTAAGACGCCGAGATTAGATCCGCGTGAGTTGGGTTTGGGTTAGCCGACCTAACCAGGGCCTGTAACATGCCGGTTCGGTTCACGAGCGTGGACTGGATTTGGGGTGTTACAGCTGCCACAGCCACCCTTGCCGTCACCCCCATTGGGTAGAGCTTGCATAGCCATAGCCGGTGCTGACCCTTACCCCCTATTGCCCCGCCGAAGGAGTCGCCAGAAAACCTGATTCACCAAAATTCGTCAGAAATCACCAGATCTTTCGCCTAATCCCTCTGGACAAACCCGATTGAACTTCGAATGCCACAAGGTGCCGAATTTGAGCCTCAAACAGTGTGACGAAACCCTAGTCATTGCCGATTGTCGACGACGAACGAGGTATAATTTATTTTAATTTAATTATTTAAAAGTATAATTAGACTAGGATGCTAGGATTGAATGATTGATGTGTTAGATATTTTTATGTTAACAAAAATATGAATATGTGTGATTGTGTGATATTAAAACGAATGCTAAGGAATTAATTAGGTAGACTAAATAAGTACTGTAATCTAATGCAACGTAGAATTGGAAAACTTATGTTGATTATTATTGATATGTGTTGATTGATGCATGGGTGATGTGAGTATGCTATAGGATGTGGGTATGCTTCATGAGCAGGTGTTAGAATTTAGTTTTGATGTGTAGGTATGGAGTAGGAGCTTGCCGCCTAGGCGCGTGGACATGCTTGAAGCTTCTACCAGGTCCGTTAGGACACACTTCTCAGGTTTTATCGCTCCATTCTATCGGTGATTTGATTTCTAGATCGACGGACGTGTCAGGTGGATGATTTATCAGATCCCGCCTAACACGGGTCATCTAGTCAATTATTTTTCGGAGTTAATAACTCTCAACGATGAGATCCCTCGAGTTTATTTTTGAAAATAAAATCCACCTCAAGTTGCCTTCAGTCCTATTATAATAAATTTTGTCCCAGCCCTATAAATAAATTTTATCGAGTTTCAGTGAGACAAGAGAAGGAGAATCGACTCACACGTACCACGAGCAGGTGCACGTGCCAGTCAAAGCAGGCTCTGGATTAGTGAGCAGACTATTCCATTCCCGAGGGATCCTAATAACTCCACATCTGAGTGCCTCACACCCGGAGAACGTGGAGGTTTACAGATACTATTAAGTACAGCATGTGTTCAGACTTACGGTTCAAAGAGTATTGAAGGCGCATGCCTAAGAGTATTCGACCTACATGCTAAAGGCCAGGAGAAATATGGAGGTTTGGATAGGGCTTAGGACATAGGTTTCCCGAGAGTGGGATTAGAAAATATTGCCAAGAGCGGCATAGTACCAGTTAGATCGAGACAATGTTGAGTCAGCTGCTCAATGGCTCCTCTGTAGTTGCCCTTATGAGAGTTCTGAGGAAGATATATGATTGTTTGCTTTCCATGAGAGTTAGCTCTCATGTTTCAGTTTGCTATTACTTATTTTTGGACCAGTGAAAATCATTGCTGACGTTTTCTTATTATATATGTAGGTGAGGAATATAAATAGAACATGCTGACCTTGACGAAGGAGTAGCAATTGCATTGCACACGCATACCTAGCGCCGCGTCAACTTTTGCATATGATGTGATGTGGTTTGAATGATGTTGTGGATATACATGTTTGTGTATATGTGAATGTGTTTGTGAGGCTCGTATGCCCTAATAAAAATGTTTAGACTTGTTTTAGAAATGTTCTAGAAATGTTTTGGGAAATGTTCTAAATGTTCAAGAATGATTTGCTATGCTAAGAGGAAAATGAACCAAATTTGACGAGCATGATTTGCCGATGGGGCGAGACCCTGATTGTGACATGTGTTGATGTTTTGAATCTTATTGTGGTGAAAACTATTGTTTTTATATATACTATACTGCACTTTGTTTTAACAGGTCGTCCCCTTATTGCACTTTTAAGGGAGATTCTATCTGTTTTATTCCAGAATTTTGCATGAATTTTGTTTGCTATTTTAATTATTTTTGGTGTGACCATCATCATGACATTCATGTAGCATCCTGCTAGGGTTTTGCATCTCATTCATACATTGTTTGTGCATTAGCGGCGTACTCCATCTTGAGACGTCGAGAGGGTTATATCGTAGTCGTTTAGGTTTTTGGGTCAACTAAATTAATCGGTTTACAAGTAGTTCGATCTATTATAACAGTTCCGGTCCAGGTTGAGAGTGAACCGAATTGGGGTGTCACAATAAGTGCTGACCAGTTCTCAAGTGTCAACCACTAATCTCGAACTAACGGATCGAGAAAAATCGGGCCAAATGTCTAAATTCATGGTCAAAGGTAGTCTCCATCATCGTCGATGTGTTCATGCCTTTATCTGGTGAAGAGTAGCAAACAATGTTGTTGGGACGGACATAAGATGGCAGAAGACAGGGAGGCGTTGAAGTGCCCATGGAAATGTCGGTCCTCCTCATTACTCATCCTCATCCACTGCTATCTCCTAAAGTGGTTCATCCAAGTCATCTGCCTAAACTCTAATCTATGCTCCAAGTGTTCCAGTGGCTCCGCTGGCATAGCTATAGCCTTAATCTACAAGGATTTGTCTAAAGGTCAAAGTTCAACCAGGCATAGATGGAAAATTGGCCGATTCCACTCGGAATCGGCTAATTTAAATCTGATCGGGCGCGATCTGATTAAAAATTGGCGCTGAATCGGGTATGGAATCGGTTTTGGCTAAATTACTTAAATACCCTTGGTTTTATATTAAATAAATTATTTACGCATGGGCAAAATATGAATTAAATGTTTGCAATGATGGAAATGCCCCTTACTCTCCCTCTGCCGCCGCCGCCACCCCTTCCCACCGGCCGTCTGCCTCCGCCACTCCCTCCGATGTCGCCCTTGCCTCCGCCCTCCCTCCGTTGGTTTGCTGTTGCCCATGTGCGTGGGAAAGTCGGGACCGATGGGAAGGGGTGGCGGGGCGGGGCAGAAGCGCAAGGAGTGGGGACGGAGCGGGGCCGGCGAGGGGACTGGTCGGGGCAACGGGAAGGGGGTGGCGGGCAGGGCAGAGGCACGAGGAGATGGGACGGGACTGGGCCGATGGAGGGAGGTAGGGAGGGGTAGGGCAGGCGGGGGAGGTGGGGCTGGACAGTGCCAGCGGGGGAGGCGGGGTGGGACGGCACTGGCTGGGGGAGGCAGGGTGTAAGATCCCTCAACTTAGTCCGACATCTAATACCTACTGGGAGAAGATCCTGTTTATAAGTAGGAATGGACTAGAGATCTTTAACTTTCGGGGTACCCATTTTAAAGAAATGACTTAGGCCCATTACGTTGCACTTTGGGCCAGGTCATTACAAATGGTATCAGAGCCGACCTGGTTCCGTGTTAGATGGTGGGCTGGATTAGAAACGTTGGCTAGGCTGCCGGTCACGGGCCAGAAAGGTCGTGGGCTGGGGCTACCAACAGGCCAAGAATAAGCATTTCAGGGACGAAATTCCCTAAGGTGGGTGGATTGTGAGATCCCTCAACTTAGTCCCACATCTAATACCTATTGGGAGAAGATCTTGTTTATAAGTGGGAATGGACTATAGATCTTTAACTTCCGGGGTACCCATTTTAAAGAAATGACTTAGCCCATTACGTTGCACTTTGGGCTGGGTCGTTACAAATGGTATCAGAGCCGACCTGGTTCAAGTGTTAGATGGTGGGATGGACTAGGGACGTTGGCTAGGTTGCCGGTCACGGGCCAAAAAAAGGTCGTGGGCTGGGGTTAGCAACGGGCCAAGACTAGAAACGTTAGCTAGGCTGCCGGTCACGGGCCAGAAAGGTCGTGGGTTGGGGCTAGCAACGGGCCAAATATAGGCATTTCGGGGACGAAATTTCCTAAGGTGGGTGGATTGTAAGATCCCTCAACTTAGTCCCACATCTAATACCTACTGGGAGAAGATCCTGTTTATAAGTAGGAATGGACTAGAGATCTTTAACTTTCGGGGTACCCATTTTAAAGAAATGACTTAGGCCCATTACGTTGCACTTTGGGCCGGGTCGTTACAAATGGTATCAGAGCCGACCTGGTTCCGTGTTAGATGGTGGGCTGGATTAGAAACGTTGGCTAGGCTGCCGGTCACGGGCCAGAAAGGTCGTGGGCTGGGGCTAGCAACAGGCCAAGAATAGGCATTTCAGGGACGAAATTCCCTAAGGTGGGTGGATTGTGAGATCCCTCAACTTAGTCCCACATCTAATACCTATTGGGAGAAGATCTTGTTTATAAGTGGGAATGGACTATAGATCTTTAACTTTCGGGGTACCCATTTTAAAAAATTACTTAGCCCATTACGTTGCACTTTGGGCTGGGTCGTTACACAGGGCGGGGCGGAGCTAGCGGGATAGGTTGTCGGCGGCGACAACAGGGGTGAAGGAGCGGGGTCGGGGGTGGCATTCTCTCAATTAAAAGTTGACTAGACTCCGACTCAAGTAAAAAGTAATAACTAATTCCAAATAATTTTTAAAAAAATCCAAAAAATATCATAAAATATCATAAAATATAATACACACAATAATATCAAAATGATATCAATACCTAATTTTTATATATTTATGTGATGAATTGTCAAATTATTATATATGACCGATTAGATCGATTTGGACTGATTCAACTGAACCCATTCTTGACCGATTTAGACTGTTTCGATCCGATTCTGTGACTCCTTCAAAAACTGATTCCGATTCCGATTTCAATTTTTGCAACTATGCTTCAAGGTAGACCTCAAACTATGTCTAATGGATATGACCAAGGTACTCGGTGGTCCAGCTCATGTGTCGGTAACTCTGCCAGTGTCTCCATACTACAAGCTCCTAATGGGTACTATCTCTAATAATTTCATCTCGCATTATACACCATGTCCTAAGGAATGACAACTGAAATGATGACATGCAAAGAGATAGGCAAGTCCAAAAATATAGTCCCCTGTGGTCTAAGTACTCCCTATCACTATTCAACTCAATTACTTGACATGTGGGCACTTTTACTCGTCCAAATCTCTAGTACATGTGGGCACTTTTACTCCCTATCTCCAGTGAGATCTTTGCTGGCGTTCGCTAAAATCATGATCTCATATCTATCCACAGATCCACTATAATTGCTAATACTAAAACATATATTGCTCAAGTCTAACTCAGCAAACAATCAAGAAGTCTGAAAAAAGACCAAAAGGAAACGACCTATCGGCTTGACTAAAGACAACTCCATCTCAATCAACCAAGACATGGCTCTAATACTAAACTGTAACACCCCGATTTTGGTGCACCTAAGAACTGAATCAAAAATATTATGATCAAGTCAAGTCATGTCTAAATCAATCAATCTGTAAGACTTGGACGATAGAAATGATTGTAGCAACCCTCTGGGCATCTCGAGAATAGAAGGCATTACTAAATTTACATGAAAATGCATCAAACATATATAAAAGCCGGAAAGAAAACAATGGCACGTTGAGCACAAGTGTGTGTAGCATCTATCTGTCTTTCCAGCAAAGCCGACCCGACATAGGAACACAAGGCCTACATATATAATATGAAAAACATTAGCAATGAATTTAACTAGTCTAGAAAATAACTAATAGAAACTGGCAAGTGGAAACTGATTTCCACGATGAAAGAAAAGCTATATATAATCTCCCAAGGAACACTTAAGGGCATCTACTGAGGAGCCATCAAACTATAGACTTGATAGCATCGCAAACTTAAGTGGTGCTATGCCACTCTTGGCAAATGCCTCTCTCGGCAATAACTGGTTCCACTCTATGGAAGAAAACACATAACCTAGGCCCTCTCCAAACCTCTATTACACTTGGCCAAGAGCACAATGGTCGAGTACTCTCAAGCACTCACCTTTAGTTCCCTTTGATACCACAAGTCTAGACATGCATTGTACACAACAATACCTATCTACTCTATGCCTCTCTGGGCGTGAGGAAGCTCAAGACATAGATGTAAAATCCTTTCCCTTTGGCTTAGGATTTTATTTGTTATTCAGATTGGTTTGACCTTTGGTTTGACTTAATTTGCCTTTTGGTTTGGCTTGGCTTTTGCCTCCCGGTTCTAAGGAGAGTTGGTGTTACTCGTGCCTTGGTTTGAAAGGCTTTGGCTCATGTGTGCCTGTTTGTAAAACCACCCAAAAAAAATAATTAAGTAATTTTATTTAGGGTTTTGTAAATTTTAGAATGAACCATAAATAATGTTTAATTAAATTAATTCTTAAGAATCAATTTCATAAATTATTAATTATAACCTTTAGAGTACTGGTACAGTGGTATTTCTGGATAATTTTAATTGAGTTTTATTTAAAAAAATTTTGGGATTGGGAATCATTAGTGCAATTTAACTAATTCAATAGTCAATTTTTTACTTTTCGTTATCACACATATAGTTTGTGTTTAATATATTTATGTGTGATTACGTTCTTTTCTATAAAATTTAATGTAGTGACTTCTTGAATTCTACACTTATTCTTTTATATAAAGGAGAATTCTGTTGATGTTAAATAAAGCATCTTCTGGATAGTTTGTGAGCACATTTGGCTTACAAAGGGAAGGCTTTAGAGAAGTTTCATTCATATTAGGATAGTTTGTCATAGGCCTCAACAAAATTTCCAGTCTGTATAATTACTTTATATATTCCTATTTGGGAGTCTTGGTCGGCCTGAGCCCACATTCGACCACCATGCGCTGAGCACAACCAGGGTCAAAGAATTGGATCTTTCCGACACAGGGTAGCACCCACTCTTAAAATTATATATTCCTATTTGGGAGTCTTGGTCGGCCTGAGCCCACATTCGACCACTATGCGCCGAGCGCAACCGGGATCAAAAAATTGACTCAGTCCGACACGGGGCAACACCCTTAAAATTCTTGAAAGATTAAATACCTGCCCCCATGCCGAAAGGGGTGACAAGGCATAGTGGTGTAATACGACTCATTATGCACTTGTGATACTGAGAGCGTGATTTAATGGCAAACATCGGTAACTACAGGAAAAGGGCTGCGTAGTGTGTGTTCGCATACATGGGATTGTAACTAGATGGGCGGCCTCCCTCCCGGCATATTAAGAGCTCGACATAGGCTCATAATCAGTAAAAGACTCAAATTCAGATGTTGTGGAATATATTAACTTGTTTCCTGTAATTATATGACTTAGTGTTTTTATCACTAACGCAGAATTGCCTCCGCAGGTGTGAACATGGAAGAATGGGTAGAGTCGGGACAGCTGGAGGACTTTATTATTAGACTTTTGAATTTTTTTCTTATTTTTTATTATACTTTTAGATTATTCCGAGCATTTGTTATTAAATTTTATGTCATGGGTTTATTTAAAATCTTGAAAATTAATTTATGAGACACTTAGTTTTCTATAGTAACACTTGGCTCATGGCTCGGAACGAGTGGGTTATTACACTATTGGTGTGGTTTTGTTTGGCATGCATTGTGTTTTTAGAAGTAGTTAATATGGTTGTTTACACGTTTGGGAGGGGGTGTTTTAGTCTTACATTTAGTGTCAATATGCTATCAAATACATAAGTTGATATAACATTTGGCTTGTTGTCACACCCCTTCCTAATAGTCTTTTACTTTATTTATATGACCAATTTGACTTCATACTTATTTAAAGATTTCTTTAGTGTTGTACCGTTACAAATGTCATGAAATTTGTTTAAGCAAAATTTAATTATAGCCAAAAAGATGTCATGCACCATGTCGAGTAATAGACTATACCACATGGTGGGTCATGTCTATTAATTGTACATGCATTCATGTACACCCATTCAATTCCCTATACTAAGATTCATTGACTTTTCATTTTCTTATCTTCTCATTTTTCTATGAAATACTTTAT
>JAURVB010002536.1:0-11266 GCA_033002965.1 Piper betle | reverse complement strand
AGCATTCTACCCGTTGCTAGCCCCAGCCCACGTCCTTTCTAGCCCGTGACCGGCAGCCTAGCCAACGTTTCTAGTCTTAGCCCGTTGCTAACCCCAGCCCACGACCTTTTTGGCCCGTGACCGGCAGCCTAGCCAACGTCCCTAGTCCATCCCACCATCTAATATGGAACCAGGTCGGCTCTGATACCATTTGTAATGACCCCGCCCAAAGTGCAACGTAATGGGCTGATGTCATTTCTTTAAAACGGGTACCCCGGAAGTTAAAGATCTCTAGTCCATTCCCACTTATAAACAGGATCTTCTCCCAGTAGGTATTATATGTGGGATTAAGTTGAGGGATCTCACAATCCACCCACCTTAGGAAATTTCGTACCCTGAAATGCCTATTCTTAACCCGTTGCTACAAGCCCCAACCCACGATCCTTTACGACGCCCGTGACCGGCAGGCCTAGCCAACGTTCTAATCCAGCCCACCATCGAACACGGAACCAGGTCGGCTCTGATACCATTTGCAATGACCCAGCCCAAAGTGCAATGTAATGGGCTAAGTCATTTCTTTAAAATGGGTACCCCGGAAGTTAAAGATCTCTAGTCCATTCCCACTTATAAACAGGATCTTCTCCAGTAGGTATTAGATGTGGGACTAAGTTGAGGGATCTCACAATCCACCACGTTAGGGAATTTCGTCCCTGGAATGCCTATTCTTGGCTCAGTTGCTAGCGCCCAGCCCACGTCCTTTCTTGGCCCAGTGACCGGCGGCCTAGCCAGCGCAGTCTCCTAATCCAGACCACACCATCTCTAGACACATTGAACCAGGTCGGCTCTGATACCATTTGTGCGACCCAGCCCAAAGTGCAACGTGGTGGGCTAAGTCATTTCTTTAAAATGGGTGCCCGCAGTTAAGTCTCGTCCATTCTACTATAAACAGGATCTTCTCCCAGTGGGTATTAGATGTGGGACTAAGTTGAGGGATCTCACAATCCACCCACCTTAGGAAATTTCGTCCCGAAATGCCTATTCTTGGCCCGTTGCTTGCCCCAGCCCACGTCCTTTCTCGCCCGTGACCGGCAGCCTAGCCAACGTCAACTGGTCTTGGGTTGCTTAACCCCAGACCACGACCGGCGGCCTAGCCACGAGCATCCCTGGTCCATCCCACCATCTAACACAGGGCCAGGTCGGCTCTGATGCCATTTGTAACGACCCAGCCCAAAGATGCTAGCGATAATGGGCTGAGTCATTTCTTTAAAATGAGGTACCCCAGAAGTTGAAGATCTCTACTCCATTCCCACTTAAGCAGGGATCTTCCCCCAGTAGGTGATGAGATGGCGGGACTGAGATGGGGATCTCACACATTGGCTCGGCCTAATAAGGGTGGTGAGGGTGGAATGGACCCATTGGCTCAACCTAATAAGTGGTACTGCGGAATGGAACGCCATCGGCCAATGATGGGGGTATCGATGGAACGGGCCGGTCGGCCGATAGGGGGGGGTGCGGTGGAATGGACCCATTGGCTCTGCCTAATAAGATGCTACTAGTGTGAAAGGACCCATCGGCTCAACCTTAATAAGTGGCATGGCGTGGACCCATACGGCCGATAGGGGGTGCGGTGGAATGGACCGACGGGCCTGGCCTAGCATAAGTGGTGCGGTGGAATGGACCCATCGGCCAATAGGCGATACAGTGGAGTGGACCCATCAGCTCAACCTAATACAGTCGTACGGTGGAATGGATCCATCGGCCAATAGGGGGTACGGTGGAGTGGACCCATCGGCTCAACCTAATACAGTCGTACGGTGGAATGGACCCATCGGCCAATAGGTGGTACGGTGGAATGGACCCCATCGGCTCAACATAATAAGTGGTACGGTGGAATGGACCCATTGGCTCAACTAATAGGGGTACGGTGGAATGGACCCATCGGCCAATAGGGGTACGATGGAATGGACCCATCGGCCCAACATAATAGTGGTACGGTGGAATGGACCCATCGGCCCAACATAATAGGGGTACGATGGAATGAACCCATCGGCCAATAGGGGGCACGATGGACTGACCCATCGGCCCAATATTTTATAGTGGCACGGTGGACTAACCCATCAGCCAATAGAACTACATCGAGCTTGATCCCGACATGGGTATGTAGGCCAATCAAGATTGTTTGATTTCAGCTCAAATAAGGTAGAATAAAAGTATGATAGGATAGTCAGGTTAGGAGAATGGGTAATAAATGGGACTTCTTTTTATTTTGTTTTGAGTTATAAATGTGGCTATGGGAAATGGTCTAAGACTGTGGGAACCATTATTTTATAACTTATTACTCGGCATTTAGTAGTTTTATTTTGGTAACACCTGGCCAGCTAGGCCCACAATGTTGTGAAAAATGGCCGGGTCGTTACAGGTGGTATCAGAGCAAGGTTTCCCAAAAGCTCACATCTTATGACTCAAGTACCTTGTTGAAGAGTCCAATATTTATCTTTCTCCAATGGGGTATGTCATTAGTGAATTAGTGGACTCACTAACAAACCTAAGTAATCATTGAAAAAAAAAATTTTTTGAACATAACGGAATGTCGATGGGAACCGCAAAAGGAAGTTTCAGGAGATTTCGTGTCGACTATGTAAAAATTGCAACAAGATGCATTCAGGGTTATGCAGTGAGCCCCGTCGGTGCTACAATTGTGGAAGGACGGGACACATACATAAGGACTGTCGTCAGCCTCCGAAGCAACAACAAGAGCAACCTGAGGTTCCGAAGATATAGTTAATCATGATCATCCTGTTGATGTTATAATATTTCGGGGACGAAATATTTCTAAGTTGGGGAGATTGTAAGAACCGTGAAAATATGTGAAAATTTTTATTTCAAGACTTGAACCTAAGTATTATGAAATATTATTTTCGATGAATGGATATGGTTGGTTATCAAGTAGACCGGTCACGGTTCAACGTAAAGCCAAACCCTAACCTTAGAGAAGACGTAAGGCCAAACTCTGGCATTAGGGAAGACGAACCCAACCTAGAGAATACTGATTCATGAACGGATGATGGGGTAAGAGAATTTAATAAAGGGACTCGTTGAACCTAGGGAATACCTATACATGAATAGATGTGAGAATTTAATTGAGGAACTCGTTGAAGCATATATATATAGGAGGAGGGGGTTAGGGAGGAAAGGCAGTCCACTCCTTCTTGCCTCCTCTCCAGTGCCTTTCCATTGTGGTGTAAGTATTTCATACTTCTTCTTAGTTTCTTTTCCATTAGAACTCTTACATGCATGGTTGCAACGCATAAATTCATTAGAAATACCTTGCTAAGTTGCTGGAACTTTTTGGTATAAATTGCAATAGGTCTTTGGGTGTTGAGATATTGTATGGTTGCAAATTAGATGGCAGATATGAAATTCACGTTTGACTAGTTTCAAGAAACCCTATTTTTTTAGCCGCACTGTTCAAAATCTAATAATGGACATGTCAGAATGGAATGGACAGTCCATAAATAAATATCGGCCAATAGGGGGGTACGATGGAATGGACCCATCGGCTCAACCTAATACAGTGGTACAGTGGAATGGACCCATCGGCCAATATAGGGGGTACGGTGGAATGGACCCATCGGCTCAACCTAATACAGTGGTACGGTGGAATGGACCCATCGGCCAATAGGGGGTACGGTGGAATGGACCCATCGGCTCAACCTAATAAGTGGTACGGTGGAATGGACCCATCGGCCAATAAGGTGTACGGTGGAATGGACCCATCGGCTCAATAAGGGGTACGATGGAATGGACCCATCGGCCAATAGGGGGTACGGTGGAATGGACCCATCGGCCCAACATAATAGGGGTACGATGGAATGAACCAATCGGCCAATAAGGGGGCACGATGGACTGACCCATCAGCCCAATATTTTATAGTGGCACGGTGGACTAACCCATCAGCCAATAGAACTACATCGAGCTTGATCCCGACATGGGTATGTAGGCCAATCAAGATTGTTTGATTTCAGCTCAAATAAGGTAGAATAAAAGTATGATAGGATAGTCAGGTTAGGAGAATGGGTAATAAATGGGACTTCTTTTTATTTTGTTTTGAGTTATAAATGTGGCTATGGGAAATGGTCTAAGACTGTGGGAACCATTATTTTATAACTTATTACTCGGCATTTAGTAGTTTTATTTTGGTAACACCTGGCCAACAAGGCCCACAATATTGTTAAAAATGGCCGGGTCGTTACAGGTGGTATCAGAGCACGGTTTCCCAAAAGCTCACATCTTATGACTCAAGTACCTTGTTGAAAAGTCCAATAATTATCTTTTCCCAATGTTTTATTATATAAAAAAAAACAAGTTAGTAAACAATGATGAAGACCTTTTCGACGTTTCAGATGGTTGGCACTCGTAGACGGACAAACCAATCTACTCCGTCAAGTATGAATACAGAGAATGTATTGGCCCAGATCCTGACGGCCATACAAGGACTCGCGCAGGCTTCAGAAAATACACATTCTGTGGCTTCATAATATGGTTCAGCTGTTACCGGGAATGGTAGCATGGAATGGAACCTTAAACTCGGCAGCGGGTCCAAGTAATGTCCTAGATGGTGATCAGGGGAGTGCCCAAGGGCGGGCAGGGTTATCTGACCCGGGCATGCAAAGGGAGTTTCCAAACTCTGTGCCACCGGTAGTCCGACAAGTGGTGCCGCCAGTTGTGGATGATAGTGAACGATACACTGTGGAGAAGTTCCGGAAGAATGGAGCTGAGGTATTCATTGGAGGGACTGATCCAATGAAGGCGGAGAGCTGGATAGACATTACTGAAAAAGCATTTAGAGCTCTATCGGTGCCCCATCGCCATCAGGTGAGGTTGGCAACATGCATGCTTCAGGAGGAAGCATCTGATTGGTGGAAATCCATGGAAAAGACCACCTTTTATCGCCGTGAGATCTCATCCATCTCATGGGCGGAATTTATAATAGTTTTCAATGGACAGTATTTTCCCGAGTCCGTTGTCCAACAAAAAGCACTAGAATTCGCCACTCTGGCTCAGAGGGAAGATTCTGTCCGGGAATATGCCAAGAATTTCTTGTAGTTGGAACGATTTGCACCTGGGATTCTGGCAACTGATAAGGCTAGAGCGGACAAATTCTTCTGGGGGTTGAAGCCCGCATTGAGGAGTAGGGTTGCTACTGCACCAAGAGGCACTATAACAGAAGTGATCGAGGCAGCCACCACTCATGAGTTGGTGTACGAGCATGACCGTGCACAGAAACAAGGAAAGGCTAAGAATTTCCAAGGGGACGTAGAGGGGAACCACAAAAGGAAGTTTGAGGAGATTGTACTTAGACAATGTAAAAATTGCAACAAGATGCATTCCGGGCAATGCACTGAGCCCCGTCGGTGCTACAATTGCGGAAGGACGGGACACATACATAAGGACTGTCGTCAGCCTCTGAAGCAACAACAAGAGCAACCTGAGGTTCCGAAGATATAGTTAATCATGATCATCCTGTTGATGTTATAATATTTCGGGGACGAAATATTTCTAAGTTGGGGAGATTGTAAGAACCGTGAAAATATGTGAAAATTTTTATTTCAAGACATGAACCTAAGTATTATGAAATATTATTTTCGATGAATGGATATGGTTGGTTATCAAGTAGACCGGTCACGGTTCAACGTAAAGCCAAACCCTAACCTTAGAGAAGACGTAAGGCCAAACTCTGGCATTAGGGAAGACGAACCCAACCTAGAGAATACTGATTCATGAACGGATGATGGGGTAAGAGAATTTAATAAAGGGACTCGTTGAACCTAGGGAATACCTATACATGAATAGATGTGAGAATTTAATTGAGGAACTCGTTGAAGCATATATATATAGGAGGAGGGGGTTAGGGAGGAAAGGCAGTCCACTCCTTCTTGCCTCCTCTTCAGTGCCTTTCCATTGTGGTGTAAGTATTTCATACTTCTTCTTAGTTTCTTTTCCATTAAAACTCTTACATGCATGGTTGCAACGCATAAATTCATTAGAAATACCTTGCTAAGTTGCTGGAACTTTTTGGTATAAATTGCAATAGGTCTTTGGGTGTTGAGATATTGTATGGTTGCAAATTAGATGGCAGATATGAAATTCACGTTTGACTAGTTTCAAGAAACCCTATTTTTTTTAGCCGCACTGTTCAAAATCTAATAATGGACATGTCAGAATGGAACGGACAGTCCATAAATAAATATCGGCCAATAGGGGGGTACGATGGAATGGACCCATCGGCTCAACCTAATACAGTGGTACGGTGGAATGGACCCATCGGCCAATAGGGGGTACGGTGGAATGGACCCATCAGATCAACCTAATAAGTGGTACGGTGGAATGGACCCATCGGTCAATAGGGGGTACGGTGGAATGGACCCATCGGCTCAACATAATAAGTGGTACGGTGGAATGGACCCATCGGCTAATAAGGGGTATGGTGGAATGGACCCATCGGCCAATAGGGGGTACGATGGAATGGACCCATCGGCCAATAGGGGGTACGGTGGAATGGACCCATCGGCCCAACATAATAGGTGGTACGATGGAATGAACCAATCGGCCAATAAGGGGGCACGATGGACTGACCCATCGGCCCAATATTTTATAGTGGCACGGTGGACTAACCCATCAGCCAATAGAACTACATCGAGCTTGATCCCGACATGGGTATGTAGGCCAATCAAGATTGTTTGATTTCAGCTCAAATAAGGTAGAATAAAAGTATGATAGGATAGTCAGGTTAGGAGAATGGGTAATAAATGAGACTTCTTTTTATTTTGTTTTGAGTTATAAATGTGGCTATGGGAAATGGTCTAAGACTGTGGGAACCATTATTTTATAACTTATTACTCGGCATTTAGTAGTTTTATTTTGGTAACACCTGGCCAACAAGGCCCACAATATTGTTAAAAATGGCCGGGTCGTTACTGCATGCATGTAGGACCGCGTTAGAACCCAATCATTCCCATTCTTGCATTTCATATTTGCATCTCCATCTTGAGACGCCGAGGGCAGATCCCGACCGGCTTAACCGAACCTAGTAGATTAGCGAGACGGTTCGGTCGCCGGTAACATTTCCGGGTCGGTTCGTGGGTGAGCCGTAACAGGGTGTTGCAACAGTGGTATCAGAGCTAACACTTGGTTGATTAAGATGGTAGATGCGTTACAGGTTACATGTGTGCCGAAGCTATTCTGAGCTGTACCAATAGGTATTTTTCTGTCTTTATGTTTTGGTTTACAGATTTTCTTACGAGTCGGTGGTGTGACATGGTGAACAGATCAGATCAGGAGTTTGTAGCAGGATGGTGACACAGACCCGCCAGACACAGATTAGGTCCCCATTGCCTCCAGTAGCCAAACAGGACAGTCCTAGCCCTGTTCATAGTGACGCATCCTCCAGTCAACCTAAGACTACCATGCCACCAGTAGAGGTCAGATACAAATGCTGCAAAGTTAGGAAGAATTTAGGAGACAAATGCAGCAAGGCCAAGAGGAATTCAGGAGACAAATCAGGCATATAACTTTTTTTGTGGCCAGAACTGAGAAGAGACCAACACTAGGTGAAGAGGCACGGGGAGAGCCAGTAGTTTCCATGGACCCACTGCCGCCGCCTCCTCCTCCACCGCTACAACAGAGGACTACTCCAATGACAGTTCCCCTATTTGCCCCACTTCAGGCGGGGATAAGACCGGACATCAGTGGAACCGCAGCAGTAGGTAGCGGGCAGACTGCAAGTGGAAGTGGAGCTGCAAGATTTGACGGTGTACCAACAGGTACGAAACCACAATTTCCTTGGTATGAGCAAGGAGAAAGATCGACATAGATCAGCGGATACGAGGAAATTGGAACTATGGCAGTACGAAAAGTTTGTGAAGAATGGTGGACGACCTTTCTTTGAAAGTTGGACGCAGAAGAGGCATTCTTTTGGATATCGTCAGCTATAGGATTGTTTGACACTATGGCATGCCCCATGGAGCACCTAGTGTGCATCATCAAAGGAGCATTCCAGGACGAAGCCAGGATATGGTGGAGTTCGGTCTAGAATTCTGTATTCGCCCACTCAGCCCCAGGACATCACATGGGAGGAATTTAGGGCAGAATTCGATGGAAAGTATTTCCCGCCAAACATTAGGAAGAGAAAGGAACGAGAATTCCAGACATTGAGGCAGGGACCCATGACGGTGGTACAAGACGAGACTAGGTTTAGAGCTCTGGAGAGATGTGCACCAGACTTGGTGTCCACAGAAGAAAGAAGGATAGAGCATTTTTACGAAGGCGTCCATCCGAGATCAGGATGGCCTATTTGGATAGGAAGTTTGCTATTTTTGGTGATGTTGTCAAAGCTACAAGCGAGGCAGAATGAGTTATAGCGGCTAGACCTCACCAGGATGTTGACCAGAGGTAGCAACATTCGAGACCATATCAGTCAGAGCTAGGAGAACAGCAGAGACATCGATCAAATGCACCAGTTTCCATGAGGGCTATGGATGCCAAGTTGAGGGCTACAGAGCACCCTCCTATCAGAATTTCCAACGTCGTCATGGAGGTGAGTGCAGAGCAGGCACAGACGCATGCTACAGATGCGGTCAGCAAGGACATAGAGCTGCAGAGTGCAGTGTAGGAATAGACGTATGCTATAGTTCTGGTCAACCAGGGCATAGAGTTGCAACCTGTCCAATTGGCTAGACCCAACAGGTGACACTCCTAGCACATCCATAGAGACTTGCACTCCGAGCTCCCCAGCAAGAACCACAGCAGAGAAGCTAGCATGGTCAAGGTCAAGGCCAGAGAGGCAGAGACCAACAGCCACTGAGACAGTAGCAGAGAGGACTTGTAGCTACCATGACAGGACAAGAATAGCAGGCCTTGTATCAGAGAGGAATGCAAACAACACCACCACAAGGACCGTCCATTTCGGTACCACCTTGGGCAGCAGGGATGGACACAGCCACAATTACTGAAGCACTGGAGGATATGACAAACGTGACAGGTATGCACGCGTCTCACCTCGGATTTCACATGTAGTAGATAGCTACCAGACTGAAACCTCCTTAATCAAAAATTTTGAGCAAGAAATTTTTATAAGGAGAGAAGGTTGTAAAACCCGTGACTCGAGTTAGGGTTTTACGTTATTGAACCAGTCGGTTCAACCGTTGGTTCGAGTCGAGTCAGTTTCATGAACCGCGTGCTGAGTCGAGGCCAGCCGTGAGTTATGAGCGATGAGAGTCAGGTGTACCTAAATATATAAGAAGGACTACAACTTCCAAATCTTATACCACCCAGGGAAAGCAAATGTGGTAGCAGACGCGTTGAGTCTGATGGTCAAGGTGGACAAAAGTAAGCAGATAGCTAGACTTTGGGTCATGTCAGCAGAAGTGGTGGCTATCAATCCTGTGGAGCAACTAACTGGGTTATTGGCAAATTTTGTTATTTCCAATGATTTAGTTGACCATGTTAAGCTAGCACAAATGGGTGATGAGGAGCTGAATAAAATGTTGGACAAGATTCTTGACATTGTAGCTGATTCTAATAGTGTGATCAGATTTAGAGGAAGGTTGTGTGTACCCAAGGATGATTCACTGAGGCGGAATATCTTGGAGGAGGCTCATCACTCAAAGTTCTCGATACCCGCTGGAGTTACTAAAATGTATTAGGATTTAAAGCGAACCTATCGGTGGATTGAGATGAAGGGGGATGTTGTGGATTTTCTCCAAGTAGTTGATGTTGGGGTTTTCACGATATTGTGGGCCTAACTGGCTAGGTGTTACTCAAATTAAAGTAATTTATGTCAAACATTTTTTATAAATAATAACATATATAAAGATCCCACAGTCTTGGACTGTTTCCCAGCAGCCACACTTATTTGTCAATTAAATAAAAAAGGAGTCCTCATATTTATTTTGCTCCATACTCTGGATGTCAATTACCAAATCTCGTATCTGCACACCTGCGGAGGCAATTCCACGTTAGTGATGTGAGATCCCTCAACTTAGTCCCACATCTATTACCTACTAGGAGAAGATCCTGTTAATAAGTGGGAATGGACTATAGATCTTTAACTTTTAGGGTACCCATTTTAAAGAAATGACTTAGCCCATTACGTTGCACTTTGGGCTGGGTCATTACAAATGGTATCAGAGCCGACCTGGTTCCGTGTTTGATGGTGGGATGGACTAGGGACGTTGGCTAGGCTACCGGTCACGGGCCAGAAAGGTCGTGGGTTGGGGTTAGCAACGGGCCAAGACTAGAAACGTTGGCGAAGCTTCCGGTCACGGGCCAAAAGGATGTGCGCTGGGGCTAGCAACGAGCCAATAATAGGCATTTCAGGGACGAAATTTCCTAAGGTGGGTGGATTGTGAGATCCCCCAACTTAGTCCCACATCTAATACTGTAACGACCCGCCATTTTTCATGATAATATTGTGGGCCTAACTGGCTAGGTGTTACTCAAAATTAAAGCAATTATGTCACAAGTAATTTTGTCAAACATTATTAGAAATCATAACTTATAATAAAATCCCACAGTCTTGGACCGTTTCCCAGCAGCCACACTTATTCCTCAATTAAATAACAAAAAGGAGTCCTCATATTACTTTGCTCCATGCTCTAGTTGTCAATCATCTAATCTCGGATCTGCACACCTGCGGAGGCAATTCCGCATTAGTGATTACAACACTAAGTAGTATAATAGATAAAACAAACAAGTACATTCCACCATTTTCATATATTTATTTTAATATGCGGTGGAGCGATTCCGCTATACTCCAAAACAATGCGGAGGAGGTGTCCGCCGTGATCCGCACACCCCGGCCGTAGCCTTTTTATGGGGAGGCTACCACTACCGTCTCCAGTGCCAGTGCCTCGCACACCCTGGCCGTAGCCTTTTTGTGGGGTAGCTATCACTGCACTCGGGTGATTGCTATGCCCCGTTTGTGGGGAAGCTCTCACTACCAATTCTAGTGCCAGTGCCTTGCACACCCCGGCCGTAGCCTTTTTATGGGGAGGCTATCACTGTACTCCAGTGCCAATGCCTTGCACACCCCGGCCGTAGCCTTTTTGTGGGGCGGCTATCACTGCACTCAGGTGATCGCTATGCCCCGTTTGTGGGGAAGCTCTCACTGCCAACTCTAGTGCCAGTGCCTCACACACCCCGGCCGTAGCCTTTTTATGGGGTGGCAATCACTGCACTCCGGTGCAATGGAGGAATCGATGTGCCTCACTCACCCCGCCTGTAGCCT
>JAURVB010002535.1:0-151001 GCA_033002965.1 Piper betle | reverse complement strand
TCTTTCATGAATTCTTTTGAACACTTTTCCTTATTAGGTTCAAAGATTATAGTATTAATTTTTAGATTCATGTCTGAAAATGTTGGTTCATCTTCATACAAAGCGTGAGGTATTTTATTATCTGACATTATTATACCAGCTACATTAGAACTAGATGCATGTATATTAGATTTTGTATATCTATTATCTGTACTATGTCTACCGAAAATAATGTTAACGTCACCATTAGTTTCTTCTATAATAGTTTTAGCTGTTCTCTTTTCTATTATAGGAGGGACTATTTTTTCTAATTTCCAGGAGTCTGGCAATGTTATATCATTCCATTGTATTGTTTTAGGAATTTCAATATTTGCTTTACTTGTATCTATCTGAAATAAGGTTGTATTACCTTTTTAGAGACTAATCTTGCTCTAGGATTAACTGAGGTCATGGCTTTAAAACATATTCTATAGATAAGACAAATATTTTGCGATCCTTCCTTCATGTCATATCCTTGAGTCTGCATATTTAAACACAGACTATCCTTGATATTTGGATCTGACAGTGATAAGGAAAAATTAGGATAGCAATTAAAGTAGACAGGACCAGTTCCTAAACTTGATTCAATTATTCCTAAAAGGGAGTCTGGAAATTTATTATGACGTCTATCTCTTAAGCAAAGAAGTATGGAAGTATTTAATCCATCTCTGGTTAAGGGTTTAACTGCTATTTGAACTAATCCTAAATGGATATAATTATATTCTTTACCTAATTCTTCTAAGATTTTAGAATTTAATAAGGAAATATTATTAGTATAATTTTGTAAACTTAAACTATCTTCAAATGTTTTTATAATATAAGCTTGTTTAAAATTCTAATAACCCCTTCTGATATACAGTAGTGGGTTGTACTTTAGGTATAGTCCAATATGTGTATTCAGATGGAAAAATCCCAGGTGGAGGTTTTGACACATGAAACTTACGGAAAGAATTGGGATGTCCGAATTCTTCTAAAGTAACTACCTTATGAATAACAATCTTACTATAAGAGATCTTAGTCTCATAATCATTAGGATATTTTAATGTCGTACCATACTCATCACCTGCATATCTATGGGTGATCTCACAGGAGCTTAAATCTTGTAAAATACATTCATAAAAGAAACGAGTTTTTCCGGAGATTACTGGGAAATGGGAAAACTCAGCAAAGTGGTTTTTTGCTATGATAGACGGATCCATATTTTCTAACATTGCTGGAGGATAATCTAAATAACACAGACAATAGGAAAGGGGTTTTTGGATATATGGACTTAGGTTCTTGAAACTGGGCTGATATTCAGTATTGGTCTCATCAGTAGGCATTTGTCCCTAATTCTTTTCTACCTAGGAGCTTTTGTTTCTTTAATTGGTTTCTTAAAGATAAATCAGTACATAATTTTAAACCTTCTGCAATTACTATACCTTTTAACTGACCAAATGTATAGTTTTCATAAGGTATACTACCATTATTCTGTTCTCTTAAAGTAGTTCTAATTTTCTCTGCAAATAATATAGGTAAATCAGAAATAAATCGTTCTTTCCATAAATCTGAATTAGAATCATTTCTTTGATATAACAAGGTTAAGAATGTATCTTGATACCATCTAAAGTGTGTTAAGGTTGGACACTTAATATTCATTATTAACTCTTGTGATCTAGATTGAATATATATATATATATATATATATATATATATATATATATATATGTATATATATGTATATATGCATATATATGTATATATATATGTATATATATGTATATATACATATATATATATACATATATGTACATATATATACATATATGTACATATATATACATAGATATATATACATATATGTATATATATATCTATATATGTATATATATATATGTATGTATGTATGTGTATATATATACATATATATATATATATATATATATATATATATATTTTGAGTACTGCATACCGAAATATCCAGAAGATTATGAGACAATAATTTCTTATAGTAAATTAATTATTAACGAATGTTGTGTCATTAGAAGAATATGGTCATCCCAACACTTTGAGAAAATTTTCTAATATCAAACCTCCTCCAGGTCTATTTCCAATAGAGTACAACTATTGGGATTATGTCGAAGCTTTGATAAAGTGTTTATTATATCAAAACCCTTCATCACAACATTCTTGGTTTATTCGTTGTATTTGGAAAACCTTGTCTTATTCCAATGTGGTTTCACCAATGGTTAGGTAAATTTGGTCCAGTGTTTGAGTATCTTCCTAAATACTATAAAGCTTAGTTTGAAAATTTTCACCAACTTATCCAAACTTCTTTTAGAAATCCATTTTATTACTTTCTTTTATATTTCAGGATACCCTAGATTTTATCCGGGAATTTCTGCTTTCATACTTTGGATGATCAAGGGATTCTAATATCCTCAGTGGCTTACATTGTTTTTATTAGATGGTGGGATAAATTTACCCGTCAGTTATCAATCCCCACATATATATATATATATATATACCCCGCATACATATATATATATATATATAATTATTTTTTCTTTCTTTTTTGTAAAATGTTTTTTACCATTAAATCATCGATATATAAAAACTAGATAGGAACATGCGCATGTTTAATTTTTATGTGAAAGATCAAAATTTACACCTAAGCAATATAATAAATAAAATTGGAAAATCTTCACACATATTATTTACTTTAAAAGAAAAAAATGAAATGGGATCATATAGTGGTTGCTAGGTCATGTTTAATTTTTATGTGAAGGCTCACAAATTACCCATATTTAAGTAATGTAATAAATAGAATTGAGAAATCTTCATGTATATTACTTACTTTAAAAGGGAAAAAATGGAATGGGGTCATAAAAATCTTCATGTATATGCTTGGAGAGAAGCCGTTTAGGAATTTTTGGTAACTTCGTGTAAAACCCACGATTCGAGGTAGGGTTTTATATTCAGAACCGGTCGGGTCGACCGTTATTTTTCGAGTTGAGTCAGTTTTAGGACACGTGTACCGAGCCGACGCTGATCGCGTGTATGAGCTATGAGGGTCATGCATACCCAAGTATATAATGATAATGTCATGAACACAACAAAACAGAATGAGTTATCAGAAAATATGAGAGTATGCCCGTCATTTCTTTTCTATTTTTATATATAGTGGATCGTAGAATCAGTTTTAGGCCGTTTACCGCGTTAGGATGCATTACGGACAGTTTGGGTGGGTTGATAGTTCTAGAGCATATCATTACAATGTTTGGTGTTTGTTTGATTTTACAGGATTTTTCCCGATTTTTATGAATTTTTTTAGGATTTAATACGACTTAGTTATTATACTTGACTCTAGCCAGAGACGAGTTAAGTCTTACTTACGAAATTGCCACCGAGCTATTTTTCTCCCCTCCTGACATCTTCTTCCCAAACCCCGACGTCGCCCCTGTGTAGCGTCACCGCCGCCGCTGCCGGCTCCGCCCGGTTGCCGATCGTCGCCACCTAGCCCCGCGATGATGTCGCCGTGTTGCCCCGACCAAGTCTGGCCCCCATCAGGCCGCCGCGATGCAAGGAAGCCACGCCGCGATGCCGTGCTCGCGTTGCATTTCCGTCGCTGATTCCACCGCCGGCGACCAGTGCTGCCGCGATCAGTCGATCGCCTCAGCCCTCCAACGACCTTCCCCGACCGACACGGAGGCCATCGCTGCCCTGGCCAGCCGGATCTAGCCACCCATCGCCGCCGGCCCTGTTTATGCATTTTTTGGCGAGCCGCCACCTCCATTGGCCCACGTCAACCTCGTAGATGAGTCAGGCTCGCCGAGCCGGGGCCAGTAACATGTTGGTTCGGTTCACGAGCGTGAACCGGATTTGGGGTGTTACAAGATTGGTATCAGAGCCACTCTTAGCCGATTAAGATGTATGATACTTTTATAGGCGATGTGTGTGCAAAGACTGCTCTAAGTCCAACTGGCAGGTATGTTTTTATCTATTTTCTTTACATGCAGATTTTTCTTCGTAAGTTACTTGGATAACAGTGTATTCAGGGCCTGATCAGAAATATGTGGAATTGACCTTAGTAAAGTTGGCAGGTCATTTCTAGGATTTTTATCATGATATTAGACTATTTGGTTGGTTAGGTGTGAGTAGGGAGTGTTGTAGAGCTAGCAGAGGTAGAATGGGTATAAGATCTCATCTTATACCAGATTCGGATGTCAGCAGATGTGAGTAGGAATTTGACAGGATTGTCATGATGGGCTTAGAGACTCATTAGTTCTGTTCAGCGCATAAGTGAATTGAATGGTTGACTAGGTGTTCATGTCTTGCATGTCACCACATCAGTCCTGTTTCCATGGGATATGGTGTACATGATGAACAATGAGTTAAAAAGAAAAGGGGTAATAGTAAGGAGCTTGAAGTATATTGATACTGATAGGTTAGTGGTACATGAGATGGACCACCTCTACAAGATAGTAATGAATGAGGATAAGTAGTGAGGTGGATCGATAGTCTAATAGGCACTTCACCGCATCCTCCTCTTCCACTAGTTTATGACCTATGGGCAGAAGTTTTGACTTCCTTTTGCCAGACATAGGTGTAAAACCCACGATTCGAGTCAGGGTTTTATATTTAGAACCGGTCAGTTCGACCGTTATTTTTGAGTTGAGTCAGTTTCAGAACACGTGTACTGAGCCGATGCCGATCTCGTGTATGAGCCATGAGGGTCATGTGTACCCAAGTATATGATGATAACGTCATGAACACAGCAGAAAAGAATGAGTTATCAGAATATATGAGAGTATGCAGTTTATTTTTTTTATTATGATATATAATGGATCGTAGAATTAGTTTAGGCCGTTTACCGTGTTAGGACGCGTTACGGACATTTTGGGTGGGTTGTTAGTCATAGAGCATATCATTATAATGTTGTGGTACTTTTTTGAGGAATTGTAAATGAATAGTAAGTGATCTAATGAGGTAAGATCGAGTTGGAGCATGATAATGTGATCATGATGTAACTTAGAAAAATAGAATAAAATTAGTATGAATAGGATGAGTTAGAATTATTCACATTTATGATTATTTAACTGTTGATGGATGTTGATGATTGAATTGTGTGTGATGTTCATTGAGTTTGATGCATCATTTAGTTAGTGGGCGTTAGTATTTAGTTTTGATGTGTAGGTACGGAGTAGGAGCTCGCCGCCTAGGCGCGATGACACGCTTGGAGCTTCTACCAGGTCCGTTTAGGACTCGCCTCTGTTTTACGCTCTTCTATTGTATGTTTATTTTATTATCTACAGGACGGGTTAAGTGGCGTTTTATCGGATCCCACTTAACTCGGGCCATTTAACCGAACAGTTTTTCGGATTAATAACCCCTCGAGGATGAGATCCCTCGAGGATGATTTCGAAAACAAGATCCACCACAAGTTGCCTTCGGGCCTATTATATAAATCCCTACCCAGCCCTATATATATATAGTTTTCGTGTTTTCAGTGAGACGAGAGATGGAGAAACCGACTGCACGTACCATGCAGCGGATGCCGTGACAGTCAAAGCGGGCTCTGGATTAGTGCCAGCGGACTGTTCCATTCCCGAGGGATCCTGACAACTCCGCGTTTGAGTTCCTCACACCTGGAGAACGTGGAGGTTTACGGGTACTGTTAAGTACAGCGCATGTCCGGACTTGTGGTTCAAAGGGTACTAAAGGCGACTGCCTGAGAGTACTCGGCCTTCGTGCTCAAGGCCAGGAGAAATATGGAGGTAAGGAGAGGGCTTAGGATAAAGTTTCACGTGAAGTACTGAAAAGAAGTGCCGAGAGCGGCACAGTACCAGCAGCAGATCAGTAAGTTCGGGATGCTACCGGGTCTGCAGCCCAGTGGCTCCTCAGTAGTGCCCTTCAGAGTGTTCACGTGGAGTATATGATGTTTTCTTTCATATGAGAGTTTGCTCTCATAGCCAGCTTGTTATAGTTATTTTATTTTCTGGACCAGTAACACTTGTTACTGACGTGTTTTTATACTATATGTAGGTAATAATCACGAGTTGGAGGAGCCAGCTTGGACGGAGGAGCACTGTTGTCGCTTGCACACATGTCAGTCAGATTGAGTGTTTAATATTGTGTTTATGATGTTATTATATTGTGAATGATATGTTCAAATGCTTGAGACATGATGATGTGACATGATTAAGTTAAGACATGATCAGAGATGTGAACATGAATAGATTGCGTAGCAGAGCGTGGTGGGTTGAGACCCAAGCTTCAGAATGAATTAATACAGTATGTTAGATTTTGTGTGAATGAAATTGCATGATGTATAGATACATGTATATATATATATTTATATATAGTATTTTGACAGGGTGGGCCCATAATTGCACTTTTAGGGGAAACTCTGTCCGTTTTATTTTAAAATTTTCATGAATTTTTATCGTAATTGTGATGGTGTGTAATTTAGGTTTGCATGTCATCCATGTAGTATCATGTTAGGGTTTTATGCATTCATCCATGCATGACAAGTCATATCTTCATCTTAAGACGCCGAGATTGGATCCGTATGAGTTAGGTTCGGGTTAGCCGACCTAACCGGGGCCTGTAACATGCCGGTTCGGTTCACGAGTGTGAACCGGATTTGGGGTGTTACAGAATTGGTATCAGAGCCACTCTCAGCCGATTAAGATGTACGATACTTTTATAGGTGATGTGTGTGCAAAGACTGCTCCAAGTCCAGCTGGCAGGTATGTTTCTGTTTATTTTCCTTACATGCAGATTTTTCTTGATAAGTTGTTTGGATAACAGTGTATTCAGGACCTTGATTAGAAGTATGTGGAATTAGCCTTAGTTAAGCTGACAGGTCATCTCTATGGATTTTTATCATGATATCAGATTGTTTGCCAGTTAGATGTGAGCAGGGAATGTTGTAGTGCTAGCAGAGGTAGAATGGGTATAAGATCCCATCTTATACCAGATTCGATGTCAGCAGATGTGAGCAGGAATCTGACAGGATTGTCATGATGGGCTTAGAGACCCACTAGTTCTGTCCATCGCATAAGTGAATTGGATGATTGACCAGGTGTTCGATGTCTTGCATGTCACTACATTAGTCCTGTTTCCATGGGACATAGTGTACATGATGATAAAGGGGTAACAGTAAGGAGCTTGAAGTATAGAGATACTAGTAAGTTAGTTGGCACTTGAGATGGACCACTTCCAGAAGATAGTGATGAATGACGATGAGTAGCGAGGTGGATCGATAGTCCAATGGGTACTTCACCGCATCCTCCTCTTCCACTAGTTTATGACCTACGGGTAGTAGTTTTGGCTTCTCTTTGCCAAACAGAGGTCTCGATATGATGAGGAAAAGATCAGGACCACTATTGCCTACGAGATCAGATAATTAATAGGATTCCACCAGAGATAAGGTACCAGACCAGTGATTGCCGTTTGAGGGCCAGTCAACACTGATGAAAGCAGCCACCCAGATTGTAGGAGATTAGAGTGGGTTCGGCATAGGTTTACCATCATATGTGTTAGCACCATGATCCAAACCCTTCCGGATCAGACACGCATGATTGGACAACCTAAGCAGAGTTGTTAGCAACCACGTCTAGGGAGACATATAAATGGAGGAAGACATGTCAGAGAAAATAGTGGATTTAAGATGCATACGACCAGGATCAGATTTTTTTAGCGCTTAGGTAGCACTGTTGCCGATAGAGTTGCACAACCGCCGACCGAGTGCACAACCGCCGATCGAGTGCACAACCGCCGACCGAGTGCACAACCGCCGACCGAGTTGCACGACCGCCGACCGAGTTGCACGACCGCCGACCGAGTCACACAACCACCGCCGAGGTGCACAACCGCCGTCCGAGATGCACTACCACCGACCGAAGATGCACTACCGCCGTCCGTGTATTGCTCATCCGCCGACCGATTAGATTAGTTAGATCTTAGTAGGACCAGAATTTGAGGAACAAGATATAGCTACAATGGAAATTAGCAGAACAGAGAAGAGTTAGGAAAAGTGAAGTTATTTGGATGAGATAGCATAGGATTTGACTATACAGCTCTCTTGCAATTATTGTTTTGACCTGACACCCTTGGGTCAGATGTATATTGCAAGATAACCCCATCAGGCAATGTTAGTGACAGTCTCATAGGGATGCGCATGGACAGAATCAGGGAACATGACAGTATGACCTCCAGATGGGACGGTCACAATGATCAGACTGTGCAAATTGCATGATAATACATGCATGGGCCACAACCAGCATATATAGATCAGATGGTTAGTAGACGGTCACACTCCGTTGAACCCATTTAGCGATTGGCTAGTAGACGATAGGAGTTTGACTTGTATTAGAGTGTTGGGCATAGATAGAGGGTTAGTGAGGAAGTGTCCTTTAGAAGGATAGTGATTCCCTTGTGTTTCGCCAGCACAATTAGGTTCTCACCTTGAGACATAGGATTGAGCCTTGCCCTGAGTATAGAGGTACCTTTATGGTACTGATTAGGGTTTATAGTGTAGGTAGATGTTTGCAGACCGATCTTCCGATGAGGATTTCATCGCAGCTTGAGAGCGATGCAGACAGGGACTTCAAATAGAGCAGACCATGCTGACCAAACGGAGTGATACCAGTGTATGCTCATCTTTGATTGATAGCCTTGCTTGAGAGTCTACCACAGCGGTAGTAGTCATGTGAGTCAAGATTAGTACTACAAATCGGTACGGGACGGCAGGTCACACACCACTGAAGAGCGGACGAGACACGTGTCGAACCTCATTATGAGTCCCCGTAGACTTGAGGGGAGACAGTGGTTCTTTGGGTCGTTTGAACCCCGCCCGTTTAGAAGTGCGTGACTAGTACAGTATCGAGAAACATGTGCCTACTGTTAGCTGATTGAACTAGAGCCACTTAGGAGCCGTTTCTTAGATTCGTCATTGATTGACTGTTCCACAGACTGATCACCTGTGGCATAGTAAATCGTGGTGATCTTAGAGACAAGTCCATAGACCTACCGATATTTTGGCCACCCAGTACGCTACATAGGGATTTCATCTCCCTTGCCACTTGCATGACACCTTGACCTTACCATAGATCAGAGTGACATACCTATGTAGCAGGTTTTTCTTAGCCTAGTGGATTTCCCCATTTACCTGGCATCAGATACCACATGTGAGGATGAGATAGCACCTATTGAGAGTTCTTGAGCAGTGTGACTAGATTTCCACGAGATTCAGCCTCCCTTCCTATAACCCAGAGATGTCAGACAGAGTAGAGTTTTCACTTGAGGATTTCCACTCACCCCTTTGTATGTATCAGTTCTACCATCAGTTTATCCAGAGGATTGAGATGAGTATACATTGACCAGAGCACAGAGCACATGCCACAGACCAGATGCAGACTCTACAGCCCCATGCAGAGTATGTTATCATACTCCTTGAGACACACTGTGTATGTACAGGTGTTCTCGCCTCCTTTCAGCAGTAGTTAGTGGTTGTATAGATAGTCACCTGAGCCGTAGTATGCAGTAGAGTCATAGCAGCTATCCTTGTTCTCTTATAGAACAGAGTGAGATACTTGACTCAGGACCGAGTCAACTAGGACCCAGTGAGCGGTCCAGTTCCTTATATAGGGACACTTGAGAGTTGGATCTAGACTGGCGACAGTGAGCCATGCAGCTCATTAGCCTATACACTCGTACCTAGCAGGAGACTCATAGCACACCTTAGGATGGTTGTAGGACCTAGGAGTAGAGTTTCCTGAGAGTACATGTAGGTGACTTTTCACTAGATGAGGATTAGAGGGACATGGGTAGATGTTAGCAGGTAGGTCTTACCCTCGACGTAGTTTTCCCAGACATAGCCCAGATTAGAACCTTGCGATACTCTAGAGTATCTGCTTGACCAACCCAATAGGCCCTTAGGGGTGACCTAGGTTTTCCCGCCGAGTTAGCAGTAGGGATCAGAACAGAAGAGAAGGATGATGGTCATGTCAGAACAGGCACAGACAGCTTAGAAACAGAATGTTGATATTGACAGCATCACAAGCAGAACTCGCCATGACGGCGCAGCTACAGTAAGTGAGGATTTACATGACTATCGAAGAGTAGAGGATACAACTGGTGTGTATCTAGCTTCCAGGTAGTAGTTCAGTAGAACCTCCTTGAGTTAAAATTTCGAGGACGAAATTTTTATAAGGAGGGAAGATTGTAAAACCCACGATTCGAGTCAGGGTTTTATATTCAGAACCGGTCGGTTCGACCGTTATTTTCGAGTCGAGTCAGTTTCAGAACACGTGTACTGAGCCGACGCCAGTCGCGTGTATGAGCTATGAGGGTCATGTGTACCCAAGTATATGATGATAACGTCATGAACACAGCAGAACAGAATGAGTTATCAGAATATATGAGAGTATGCCAGTTCATTTTTTTTATTATTATATATAGTGGATCGTAGAATTAGTTTTAGGCCGTTTACCGCGTTAGGACGCGTTACGGGCAGTTTGGGTGGGTTGTTAGTCATAGAGCATATCATTATAATGTTGTGGTGTTTTTGAGGAATTGTAAATGAATAGTAAGTGAGCTAATGAGATAAAATGAGTTGGAGCATGATAAGTGATCATGATGTAATTTAGAGAAACAGAATAAAATATAGTATGAATAGTTTGAGTTAGAATTATTCTCTTTTATGATTATTTGACTATTATGGATGATTTTGTGGTTGCATTGTGTGTGATTCATTGATTTTGATGCATCATGTAGTTAGTGGGCGTTAGTATTTAGTTTTGATGTGTAGGTACGGAGTAGGAGCTCGCCGCCTAGGCACGATGACACGCTTGGAGCTTCTACCAGGTCCGTTTAGGACTCGCTCTGTTTTACTCTTTTCTATTGTATGTTTGATTTAATGCCTACAGGACGAGTTAAGTGGCGTTTTATCGGATCCCACTTAACTCGGGCCATTTAACCGAACATTTTCCGGATTAATAACCCCTCGAGGATTAGATCCCTCGAGGTTGATTTCGAAAACAAGATCCACCAAAAGTTGCCTTCGGGCCTATTATATAACTCCCTAGCCAAGCCTATATATATATATAGTTTTCGCGTTTCTGTGAGACGAGAGATGGAGAAATCGACTGCACGTACCATGCAGAGGATGCCGTGACAGTCAAAGCGGGCTCTGGATTAGTGCCAGCGGACTGTTCCATTCCCGAGGGATCCTGACAACTCCGCGTTTGAGTTCCTCACACCCGGAGAACGTGGAGGTTTACGGGTACTGTTAAGTACAGCGCATGTCCGGACTTGTGGTTCAAAGGGTACTAAAGGCGACTGCCTGAGAGTACTCGGCCTTCGTGCTCAAGGCCAGGAGAAATATGGAGGTAAGGAGAGGGCTTAGGATAAAGTTTCATGAGAAGTACTGAAAAAGAAGTGCCGAGAGCGGCACAGTACCAGCAGCAGATCAGTAAGTTCGGGATGCTACCGGGTCTGCAGCCTAGTGGCTCCTCAGTAGTGCCCTTCAGAGTGTTCACGTGGAGTATATGATGTTTTCTTTCATATGAGAGTTTGCTCTCATAGCCAGCTTGTTATAGTTATTTTATTTTCCGGACCAGTAACACTTGTTACTGACGTGTTTTTATACTATATGTAGGTAATAATCACGAGTTGGAGGAGCCAGCTTGGACGGAGGAGCAATGAGGTCTTGTACACACACACATGTTAGATTTCTGAATGTTTAATTTTGTGTTATTATGTTATTATATTGTGAATGATATGTTCAAATGCACGAGACATGATAGAATGTGAACATGATCAGAGATGCGCAGCGGAAGCGTGGTGGGTTGAAACCCCAGCTTCAGAATGAATTCATAAGATGTTAGATTTTGTGTGAATGAAATTATGGATGCATGTGTATACATTTATATATATATATTATTTTAGACAGGGTGGGCCCATAATTGCACTTTTAGGGGAAACCCTGTTTGTTTTATTTCAGAATTTTTATCGTAATTGTAATGATGTGAAATTTAGGTTGCATGTCATCCATGTAGTATCATGTTAGGGTTGTCAGTTATCTACATCTTAAGACGCCGAGATTGGATCCGTATGAGTTAGGTCGGGTTATCCTACCTAACCGGGGCTGGTAACATGCCGGTTCGGTTCACGAGTGTGAACCGGATTTGGGGTGTTACATAGGTCTCGATATGACAAGGAAAAGATCAGGGTCTCAATATGACAAGGAAAAGATCAGGACTACCATTGCCTGTAAGATTAGTTATTTAACCAGATTCTACCAGAGATAAGGTACCAGACCAGTGATTGCCATGTGAGGGCCAGTCAACACTAATAGAATCAGCCACTCAGATTTTAGGAGATTAGAGTGGGTCCGGCATAGGTTTACCATCATATGTGTCAGCACCATGATCCAAACCCCTCCGGATCAGACACGCATGATTGGACAACCTAAGCAAAGTTGTTAGCAACCACGTCTAGGGAGACATTCAAATGGAGGAAGACATGTCAGAGAAGATAATGGATTTACGATGCATATGTCCAAGATCATATTTTTAGCACTTAGGTAGCATTGTTGCCGACGGAGTGGCACAACCACCGATCGCGTGCACAACCGCTGACCGAGTTGCACAACCGCCGACCGAGTTGCACAACCGCCGATCGGTGTCGCCGACCGAATTGCACAACCACCGACCGAATTGCGCAACCGCCGACCGAGTTGCACGACCGCCGACTGAGTCACACAACCATCGCCGAGGTGCACAACTGTCGTCCGAGATGCACTTCCATCGATCGAAGACGCACTACCACTGTCCGTGTATTGCTCATCCGCCGACCGAGTAGAATAGTTAGAGCTGAGTAGGGCCAGAACTTGAGGAACAAGACATAGCTACAATGGAAATTAGCAGAACAAAGAAGAGTTAGGAAAACTGAGGTTATTTGGATGAGATAGCATAGGATCCGACTTCATAGCTCTCTTGCAACCATTGTTTTGACCTGACACCCTTGGGTCAAATGTATATTGCAAGGTAACCCCATCAGGCACTGTTAGTGACAGTCTCATAAGGATGCGCATGGACAGTATCGGGGAACATGACCGTATGACCTTCAGATGGGACGGTCACAATGATCCGATTGTGCAGATGGTATGATAATTCATCCATGGGCCACAATCAATATAGATCAGATGGTTAGTAGACAGTCACACACGCTGTTGAACCCATTTAGTGATTGGTCAACCAGTATAGGAATTTGACTTATATTAGAGTATTGGGCATAGATAGAGGGTTAGTGAGGAAGGGTTTCCAGAAGGATAGTGATTTCCTTGTGTTTCGCCAGCACGATTAGGTTCTTACCTTGAGACATAGGATTGAGCCTTGCCCTGAGTATAGAGGCACCTTTATGGTATTGATTAGGGTTTATAGTGCCGGTAGATGTTGCAGACCGATCTTCCGATGAGGATTTCACCCCAGCTTGAGAGCGATGTAGACAGAGACTTCAGGCAGCACAGACCATGCTGACCAGACCGTGACATCAGTATATGCTCATCTTCATTGATAGCCTTGTTTGAGAGTCTACCACAACGGTAGTAGTCATGTGAGTCAAGATTAGTACTGCAAATCGATACGGGACAGCAGGTCACACACCATTGAAGAGCGGACGAGACACGTGTCAAACCTCACTATGAGTCCCCGTAGACTTGAGGGGAGACAGTGGTTCTTTGGGTCGTTTGAACCCCGCCCGTTTAGAAGTGCGTGACTAGTACGGTATCTAGAAACGCGTGCCTACTGTTAGCTGATTGAACTAGAGCCACTTAGGAGCCGTTTCTGAGATTCGTCATTGATTGACTGTTCCACAGCTTGATCACCTGTGGCATAGTGAATCGTGGTGATCTTAGAGACAAGTCCATATACCTACCGATATTTTGGTCACCTAGTACGCTACATAGGGATTTCATCTTCCTTGCCATTTGTATGATACCTAGACCTTACCATAGACTAGAATGACATACCTATGTAGCGGGTTTTTCTTAACCTAGTGGATCCCCCCATTTACCTGGTGTCAGACACCACATGTGAGAATGAGATAGCACCCATTGAGAGTTCTTGAGCAATGTGATTAGATTTCCATGAGATTCAGCCTCCCTTCCTATAACCTAGAGATGTCAGACATAGTAGAGTTTTCACTTGAGGATTCCCACTCACCCCTTTGTATGTATCAGTTCTACCATCAGTGTATCCAGAGGATTGAGATGAGTATACATTGACCAGAGCACAGAGCACATGCCACAGACCAGATGCAGACTCCACAGTCCCATACAGAGTATGTTATCATACTCCTTGAGACACGCTGTGTATGTACAGGTGTTCTCGCCTCCTTTTAGGAGTAGTTAGTAGTTGTATAGATAGTCACCTGAGCCATAGTATGCAGTAGAGTCATAGTAGCTATCCTTGTTCTCTTATAGAACAGAGTGAGATACTTGACTCAGGACCGAGTCAACTAGGACCCAGTGAGCGGTCCAGTTCCTTATACAAGGACATTTGAGAGTTAGATTTAGACTGGCGACAGTGAGCCGTGCAGCTCATTAGCCTATACACTCGTACCTAACAGGAGACTCATAGCACACCTTAGTATGGTTGTAGGGTTTAGGATTGAGTTTCCTGAGGGTATATGTAGATGACTTTTCATAGATGAGGATTAGAGGGACATGGGTAGATGCTAGCAGGTAGGTCTTACCCTCGATGTAGTTCTCCCAGACATAGCTCAGATTAGAACCTTGCGATACCCTAGAGTATCTGCTTGACCAACCTAGTAGGCCCTTAAGGGTGACCTAGGGTTTTTCCGCCGAGTTAGCAGTAGGGATTAGAACAGAAGAGAAGGATAATGATAATGTCAGAACAGACACAGGAAGTATAGAATCCAGAATGTTTGAGAAGGTCAGCATCACTAGCATGACTTGCCACGTCGGCACCACTACAGTCAGTGAAGATGTATAGGATTGTTGAAGCAGTAGAGGATACGACTGATATGTATCCCAGCTTCCAGGAACTAGTTTCAGTAGGACGTCCTTAAGTTGAAATTTTGAGGATGAAATTTTTATAAGGAGGGAAGATTGTAAAACCCACGATTCGAGTTAGGGTTTTATATTCAGAACCGGTCGGGTCGACCGTTATTTTTCGAGTTGAGTCAATTTCAGGACACGTGTACCGAGCCGACGCCAGTCGCGTGTATGAGCTATGAGGGTCATGCGTAACCAAGTATATGATGATAACGTCATGAACACAACAAAACAGAATGAGTTATCAGAATATGTGAGAGTATGCCAGTCATTTCTTTTTATTTTTATATATAGTGGATCGTAGAATCAGTTTTAGGCCATTTACCGTGTTAGGATGCATTACGAACAGTTTGGGTGGGTTGATAGTTCTAGAGCATATCATTACAATGTTTGGTGTTTGTTTGATTTTACGGGATTTTTCCTGATTTTTATGAATTTTTTAAGGATTTAATACGACTTAGTTATTATACTTGACTCGAGCCAGAGACGAGTCAAGTCTTACTTACTGAAATTGCTACCGAGTTATTTTTCTCCCCTCCCGACATCTTCTTCCCAAACCCCGACGCCACCCCCGTGCAGCATCACCGCCGCCGCTGCCCGGCTGTCGATCGTCGCTGCCTAGCCCCGCAATGACGTCGCCGTGTTGCCCCGACCAAGTCCGGCCCCCATCGGGCCACCGCAATGCGAGAAAGCCACGCTGCGATGTCGCGCGCTCGTTGCGTTTTCGTCGCCGATTCAGCCGCCGGCGACCAGCGCCACCGCGATCGGTCAGTCGCCTCAGCACCCTCAGCCCTCCAGCGACCTTCCCCGACCGGCACGAAGGCCATCGCCGCCCTGGCCAGCTGGATCTAGCCACCCATCGCTGCCGGCCCTGTTTATGCATTTTTTGGCGAGCTGCCACCTCCGTTGGCCGCGTCGACCTCGTAGATGAGTCGGGCTCGCCGAGCTGGTTCTAAGGGTACCCAACATGACCACTTTCCGGCCAATAGACGCCGCCGGCGACTGTCGCCGGAAAACCACCGGAAGCTGCCGGAAAACCGCCGAAAACCGTCGGAAAACTGGAATTCTGGAATTTGCCGGAATTCACCGGATCTTCCGCGGGGCTCACCCAGTCGAGCCCGATCGAGCTTCGGACGCCGATGAGCACCGAATTCGAGCTCCGAGATTCGCGACGAAACCCTAGTCGTCGCCGATTGCCTACTAATGTGAGGTATAATTACCTCCGAATTTATAATTTAAACTTGATGATTGTTAGCACAGCATGCTAGGGTTGATTTATTGATGTGATTAATGACTAATTAGGGATGAAATGATAAGTTACATGATGAGATTAAGTGTGAATGAAGGTTCAACGATCTAATGAGGTAGATCGAGTCTCAGCATGATAAGTGATCACGTTGTAACTTAGAAAAAATACAGTAAAATTGGTATGAATAGGATGAGTTAGAGTTATTTACATTTATGATTATTTAACTTTTGATGGATGTTATTCGTATTGTGTGTGATGTTTATTGAGTTTGATGCATCATTTAGTTAGCGGGCGTTAGTATTTAGTTTTGATGTCTAGGTACGAAGTAGGAGCTCGCCGCCTAGGCGCAATGACACGCTTGGAGCTTCTACCAGGTCCGTTTAGGACTCGTCTCTGTTTTACGCTCTTCTATTGTATGTTTATTTTATTATTTGTAGGACGGGTTAAGTGGCGTTTTATTGGATCCCACTTAACTCGGGCCATTTAACCGAATATTTTCCGGATTAATAACCCCTCGTGGATGAGATCCATTGAGGATGATTTTGAAAACAAGATCCACCACAAGTTGCCTTCGGGCCTATTATATGAATCCCTTCCCAGGCCTATATATATATAGTTTTATCGAGTTTTCAGTGAGACAAGAGATGGAGAAACCGACTGCACGTACCATGAGCGGATGTCGTGATAGTCAAAGCGGGCTCTGGATTAGTGCCAGCGGATTGTTCCATTCCCGAGGGATCCTGACAACTCTGTGTTTGAGTTCCTCACACCCGGAGAACGTGGAGGTTTACGCGTACTATTTAGTACAGCGCATGTCCGGACTTGTGGTTCAAAGGGTACTAAAGGCGACTGCCTGAGAGTACTCGGCTTTCGTGCTCAAGGCCAGGAGAGATATGGAGGTTCGGAGAGGGCTTAGGATAAAAGTTTTATGCGAAGTACTGTAAAAGAAGTGCTGAGAGTAGCATAGTACTAGCATAGTATCGGGATGCTACCAGGTCTGCAGCCCAGTGGCTCCTCAGTAGTGCCCTTCAGAGTGTTCACGTGGAGTATATGATGTTTTCTTTCATATGAGAGTTTGCTCTCATAGCTAGCTTGTTATAGTTATTTTATTTTCCGGACCAGTAACACTTGTTACTAACATGTTTTTATACTATATGTAGGTAATAATCACGAGTTGGACGAGCCAGCTTGGACGGAGGAGCATTGTTGTCGCTTGCACACATGTCAGTCGATCAAGTGGTTAATACCTTATTATGATGCTATTATATTGTGAATGATGTGAAATGCTAAGACATGATAGGATATGATTAAACACAATGAGATAATGTTATGACATGATTAAAAGCTAAGACATGATGACAAGAGGTGAGATGTGATCAGAGTGCGCAGTAGAAGTGTGGCCAAGTTCTATAATGAATATACAATATATTAGATTGTGTGTGATTGAAATTGTTGATATATGCATGTATATTGGTATATATTGTTTTGACAGGGTGGACCCTAATTGCACTTTTAGGGGAGACTCTATCCGTTTTATTTTAGAATTTTTATTGAGTTTGATCGTAATTGTATTGGTGTGTGCTTGAATTGCATGTCATTCATGTAGTACCATGTTAGGGTTTGTGCATTCATCCATGCATTGCGAGTTGTATCTTCATCTTAAGACGCCAAGATTGGATCCGCATGAGTTAGGTTTGGGTTAGCGGACCTAACCGGGGCCAGTAACATGCCGGTTCGGTTCACGAGCATGAACCGGATTTGGGGTGTTACACTTCGATCAAGGTTTTGACAACCCCTAAAGTTAAAGAGTCGAAGCATAAGAGTTAAGAATATATTTGATCGCAAGTTTGGCCATCAAAGTGACCTCAGCAAGACTTTGGAAAGCAATCATGGAGTTTATAATCTCACATCACATTTGTAAAGTTTGAGGAGATGGTTCGGTAGGCATTCAGTTGATGATTTGACTTTGAAAGACTGCATTAAAAACCACCTTGTTGATGTGGTGTAGAAGAAACAAAAGCTTTGGGAGCTTAGGTCAGGTATTGTGCTATTTTAATGCATTGCATAAGTGTACAGGTCATACAAGTACTAGAGTGATGAGTGAGGTCATTTTCATGAGGAGTTATTACTTTAACCTTATACTTAGTGTAATATTTAAGCTATTTTCTCAAAACTGACAAGAACAATAACACTATTATTGTTTAAATACAAATTTGATGAAAATGCTTGAAACTAATAACCATGGTAGTAAAATAGTAAACTAAATATTTCAAGATCAAACTAATAAAGTTCTTACTAATGAATATGGAACTTTAGATGATTAACTTCACTTAGTTTACTTTGTAACAAAAAATTGTTAGTCTTATCTAATCACTTACATTGAGTATTAATATTTAGAAAAATAATAGTAATTGTAAAGGGTTTTTGCTGTGTTACAATCTACCTCCTTTGCCTCATTCCACATGTTTGTACAAACAAAATAAGATTGATGGATTACAAAATACCCCCTATATGGATATCAATGAAATCAAGTGTATGTCTACCCAAGGCTCATAGACTATTCCAATCAATGACATCAATGAATTTTTTATGTCTAAGTAAATTTAAATCTCTTGATCATACAAAAGTGAGCTACTCTTTGAAAACATTAAGAATAGAAATGAAATAACAACACACATGACACACAAAGAGATAGATAATAACATTTTACATTATATTTCTACTAAGATTTATTGTCATCCCGTATCTGAATAAAATTACCCCATAAAAAAATTAAGAAACATTATTAAGTTCATCACGAAAAACAACATAAGCAAGAGAGAAAGAAAAGAATTATGCAAATCTGGTTCAATAAGGCCTTTGCTCAAATCTTCTCTCTAGCTTTATTCTTTTCCTTGCAGCTTAAATGGTTTGAACTCTTCTACTCAAAACTCCAAGGATTTTCTAGTCTACACTCTTAAGAAGTGAAGGACCAGAAGAACTTAAGCCTAGAAGTAGAGGAAATGGATCCTTCTATTCTCTCCTATCCCTCCTCTTTTGTGAGTAGTTGGTCAAATATATAGATAGCAATGTGGGGGCAGGTGGTTTCAAGGCAACTTCTATGAAATTTCTCAATAACTTCCTAATCCCCAACTACTATAAGAATGATCACTAATTATTATTACCCATATATGAAGCACACTTTTTTCATGGGTGGCAAGGTACTTATCATCATGATTTCCTTTAGAGTTTATTAGAGTTGGTGAAAATGATCTCTTTGAGCGCATAATCATTTGAGCATATGGAGGTGTTGCTCAAGAGCATTTGTGAAAGTTGGGCACATTCCATAAATAGTTTGATCTTCAACAATTATACCATAGATGATCATCAATGGCTCCAAATGATAGGTGAGAATTGGTTAGGTAGAGCTGTCTACCGACCAAGGATAGGCACAGACTTGCAGCCTCACAGTATTGCAGGAATGTCTCCCACTTAGCAGATTCTACATGTGTCCATCCTAGGTTTGGTTCATGTGGCTATGTTTTCCATCTTCCTCATAGTTTCCTCTTGGGGACCAAAGTATGCATAGTATAACAACCAACTCACACATGTGCAAGGATAATGTTCGTCCTTGCAGAATTCAAATATTTGATCAAAAACAAGATAAAAATGCTAGTATCTTATATTTTATCCATTTTATCAAACACTTGGTTTAGTAGCTAAACCGAACACAAAATTGGGGCAAAGGCTTAGAAAAAAAACTTCAACATTTGCTAGTCCCTATTAAATAAAATACCAGAATGTGGGTCAAGAAGAATCAGTTTATTCAAAAATTGAATTCAGCAATGGTAATCAAAATCTTAAGATAAAACTCAAGTCCATTATGCTACCATGAATCAAATTCTAGGGAAAACAAGTAATTAAACTAATTTTTCTCCACTTTCCTTAGGTAAGCTCAAAGTTTGAAAACAAAACATAGTCAGAATCATCTAGTCATAGTTCTATTGGGAGCTTTCTCTCCACTAATCTAAATTCTTGGGTAGAGTAGATAAATAGGATTTATTGGGTTGTAATGGGGTTTGGCTAACGCTAAAAACAAGATAACATGATTATTAATCAAATGAGTCATTAATATCAAATCTTTCCCAATCAGTAGTAAAGTAAAAAGTATAAAGATCTTCTTTCTCCTTCAAAAGTTGATTCCTCAATTCCAAAACATAATATCAATGTAGGAATATTCAATTGATATTTATAACTTTTCATCATAAAATTTATATCTCTTTTTTTAATAGATAATGACACTTTTATTTCTTTGTATTTCAAGCATCATCCCAACACCCTAACATATTTCTTCCAGCAAACTACATGAGTTTATACCTATTTAGGAAGAATTCAACATGAATAACACTAGGTGTAGGATGATAAAAAATAAGGATTAACAAAATTAGGCTAAGGCTTCAATTATATTGGACTTTAAAAACTAGATGTTAATGTAAGGTCAAAATTGGTTAAACCAAGTAATAGAAGGGGTGTGTTCTTTATGTTCTGATGATCAAAAACTCCCCTAAATCATTTCTAATCTACCCAGAATTCCCATTTCGATTTGATAAATAACAAATAGAATTCTAACTTGATTCCTTCTTCATATGTTTTGAAAAAAAAACTAAACTTATCCTTAGTCCATTTGAAAATAGAATTGGGAAATTGCTAAAAAGAGTGTAAAAAAATCATGGTTAGGATAATATTGTTAAGTTGAGACCTTAAATATTCTTCCTACCTTGCCAAACCAACTTAAGATTAACCGACCTTTATGACCAACATATTTTTAAAATTTTCTTCAACTATAAAACACTTATCATGCTTTCAAAACAATGCATGTTGCATCAAAATATCATTATGTCGCTTAGAAAGTACTATCTTAAAGTTATATAAACCAAGATTGTTCCTTCCCCGAAACTTGAAAATAACTATAATCTTACACTTACCATAGGCACTAGTTTAGTAAATTCACAAAGATAGATTAACACACAAATTGTAACAGAATAGGATAGAAGGGTTTAGAATTGCTCATTTCATTCATCCTCCTCTGAACTAGTTGCATTTTGGCCAACCTTAAAGCGTCTAGTCAGTTGTTCTCCTCCTCCCAAGTGTGTTATGATCTCTTCCTCCCAAGTGTGTCTTGATGTCCTCCTTAGATTCAGCTTCTCCATTTTATTGCCCCTAATTTTGTTTGGGTGGTTGCATAGTCTGTTGCTTCCCTTTTGCTTTTTATTTGATTAGGAGCCTTCTAGATTTTTGTTGCACTTTCTTTTGGAGGAGGTTGCTACCTTAGTTTTGCTTGTATTGGTTGCATGAGGTGTTTTGATGGGATAGCTTGTCAACCCTGCAAAGAAATTTTGTCTTCTTTTCTTCCAAAATTTTGTCATTCCATTAATTTGGTATTGTGCAAAATCCAATAATTTTTTTTGAACTCCCTGATTTGTTTAATTCCTTCCTTGAGTTCTGTTAGGGTATTAGCTGAGATGCCAATGGCATTGAACTGTGGTCTCTTTCCGGGGAATGCTTGAGTCACGTCTTTCCCTTTAGTTGAGATTGGTTGTCCTGGTTTGACTATTTCTTCAATCTTTTCTATCTGAATTCCTACATTGAAACATAGCTTAGTGATCATGGCAGGGAACCACAAGCCTTTGGATGGCTTCAACACTTCTTGCATTTGATCATAGATTTCCCAAACTAATCTTCTTCTTCTATACTATGGCAAGCAATAATTGAGCTTTTTCCACAATGACATTCGAAGTGTGGGATGATGGCATCAGCCAGTAGCACACTAGTTTGAAAAGTGGCATGTACTAGGGCAGCAATGCATTTGCATGAAAATTCAAAAAGTGTCATGTTTGTCCATGTTCCACTATCCACTACACAACTTGATCCTTTTTGCACAATGTCTCTTCTATTTCATTAATTTTAAGCTCATCCATTTGTGTCTTTGAAAATTCATCTACCAATTGCTATGGGCATCTAATTGTCTTTCGTATTTCATCCTCATTGCAAGCTATCCATTTGCCTCTTACAAAAATTTTGCCCTTCTTCATTCCTTTCATATTTGCATGGAATTCTTTCACTAAGGGTCCAACTGTATTTAATGAGCTCTCACAAAATGTTTGTCATTGATGTGCAACAATCAAATCTTTTATTTCATGATCACCTTGCTCATCCTCCCAGTTTAATCATCTCCTTAATAAACTTCTTCTCTGACAACATATATGTGAAACAAGCCTTTGCTACTCCAGAAATAAAGATGTAAAACTTGGTATTTTTTTTAAAAGTGGTTGGGTCTGGCTTTGATCCCTTTGCTACTATCTTGACTCTTGGCTTTGGAGTCGGCCTTTTCCTCCTACTATCTTCCACTTCCTTTCCTTCCTCTGCTGCATTCTCCAATGCTTCATCTATCAATTTCCTTTTCTTTTGTTGATTTTTCTTGCTTTCTTTTGGAATTGCTTCTTTGGCCTCTTTGTATTTTGCTTCTTGATAGCTTTTGTCTCTCTTCCCTTCAACACAAATTCAGCTAATTTCCTTTTTCGTTTGCTTCCTTTCTCGATGGAGATCTATTTAACCTTTTCCCTATGTTGAGATTCTTACTCAAATTCACCTTGTACCTTTTTTCCTTATCCAATGGCTTGTCAATCTTTTCCTCTGTTAGAACCTTTCTAGGTTCCTGAGTCAATTGGTGCTGGTTTACCGCTTTCCTTCTGGGACTTTTCCTTGTAGGCTTCTTCTCACTTGATTCTTTAATACTTTTCTCCTGCCGAGATTACCTTCAAGACTTGGCGCTTTCTTATCCTGAATTATGACTCGTTTTAGCTCACCTAAAGATTCCTTTTCTCATCCTGAATTATGATTAGGGATTGGGATTGCATTCCTTCTTTTTTTCATAAATTTTCTTTTGTTGAGATGCAAATGCTTCTCATCACTACCTGTACTTGCTTCCTTTTGTGATTTGCCCAAATTATCCTCTCGCGCTTGTTTCTCTTCCTCTACTGCTACATTCTCTTTCGGTTTGTCTTCTAGTTTTGTTGGAGTCCTCATGAAGAGTGAGGTGATGACAGGTTGATTTATTGCTCTATCTTTCAATAGTGGGGCCAAACTAGGTTCCACTTCCATCTCATCTAAGATGAATGGTGCGGGTGCAAATCCTTCCTTTGGGTTTGCATTCGGATTCTTCATTGGAACCTTTGTGCTTAGGACTTCACTTAAAATTGTGGTGTTCCGTTCTTCTTTGTGAATAGCCTTTGATTTTGAAGTATGACTTTTTCCTCATGTCCTTGAGCAACATGTTTTGACAAAGAAATATTTCAAAATATGAATCTAAAAAAACTCAACTTTTCATGCGAATATTAAAACAAATATATTTTTAGAAAATAAAAAAATTGCACATACATATATCCATTGAGTTATATAAATTTGTGAATTTTTTCTTATCCTACTTAGATAGTGATGATCTAGCAAACAAGGTACCTATTTATATTCATTGTTTAATTATACACATCATTCAAGCAAACAGTGGATAGTAATCAAATGAATAGTAAACAATAATATGAAGTGCAATGATAAAAAGTGGTTTGAAATTGCATACCTGGGCAAGGATTGAACAGAGATTTACCAAAGGGGATTCGGGTCAAAGCCAATTGATCACATAGAAGTGAAAAGAGTTTTAGGGTTAGAGAGTTTTTGCCCCAAATGCATGAATGGGTCTTTTCGTGCCGATTCCTTTCCTTACCCATACTCTTCTAACTTGACCTGATTTTTAGACTTTTGAATTTTGACTTTGAATTTGGCCAGCCTTGCTTGATTGGTTTTTACTTGTAACAATATATAACTATATACATAATCAGTATCCAATTCTTTATTTTTGCATGGCTGCCTCCCATCCTACACTAATTTCTGGTCCTTAGCTTGACTCTCTCTTTCCTTCATTTGTCCATTTGAGCAATTATGGAGATGTGTCCAATCTAATCTCCACCAAAATACTTTTTCAACCTTTGTCCATTTATCTTGAATTGTGTACCTGTTTTTTCATCCCTAATTTCTACAACACCATCTGAGAACACTTGAATGACAATAAATGGACTTGACCATCTAGACTTGAGCTTTTCTAAAAGTAACCTTAGTCTAGAGTTGTATAGCAAAACTTGAGGCCTTGGTTCAAAATTTCTTACTAGGATATGTCTGTCATGCCAAAGCTTAATGCGCTCCTTGTACAACTTGTCATTAGTGTGGGCTTTCATTCTAAATTCATCCATCTCATTCAGTTCCATCAGCCTCTTCTCTCCACTTGTCCTTGCTTCAATATTCAGCTTTTGAATTTCCCACTAGGACTTGTGTTCTAGTTTAAACTATAATTGACATGCTTTTCTGAAGACTAGCTTGAATGGAGACATTCCTATGGATATTTTGAAAGTTGTTTTATATGCCCACAATGCATCATCAAGCTTCATTGACTAATCTTTTATTGTACGACTAACAATTTTCTCCAAAAACCATTTTGATTTTTTGATTGGAGATTTCAGCTTGCCTATTTGTCGGAGGGTGGTAACCTCTACCCACTTTATGCTTCACCCCATACTTAGCCAACAAAGTGTCAAAAGCTTGATTGTAGAAATGTGACCCTTTGTCATTAATGACTGCCCTTAGATTCCAAACCTTGTAAAGATATTCTTTTCCAAGAATTTGATAACCACTTTGACATTATTCATTGGAAAAGTTGTTCCTTTACGCACTTTGAGACATTATCTATTACTACAAGATGTACTGATCCTAATATGAAGGTATGAAGGATCTCATGAAATCTATACCTCATATATCAAAGAGCTCTACTTCCATAATTTTGGGCAATGACAACTCATGCCTACTAGAAATGTTTCCACTCTTTTGACATCTATTACACTGCATAAAAATGAGTGAGTATCTTTAAAAATAGTTGGCCAATAAAACCCACATTGCAACACTTTCATTGCAGCTCTTTGTCCACCAAATGACTATTATGATATGGAGAATTGCAATGATGAAGAATGTCTTGTATTTCTTCTTCGGGAACACATCTCCTAGTAAGCTGATCACTCCATTTCTTGAACAAATATGAGTCATCCCAGTAGTACTGATTTACATCAATCAAAAACCTTTTCTTCTATTGAGGTATGGTATTAACGTAATCAGCATACCAGGGTAAATTTGAGGAACTTACCTGAAATAGTTGTTCATTTGAAAAATTCTCCAGAATTGGTATGCCTTCTTCCTCTCTTTCTTTGTTTTCCAGTCTAGACAAGTGGTCAACTACCACATTTTCTGAACCTCTCTTGCCATCTTTTTTCTCAAACATGTACTTCAAAGTTGTATGATATTTAATCAAAACGGCAATATTATTAAGATTGACACCTAAAAATCACGCCTTTATATCAAAATTTACATTTTTAAATAATAAAGCAGAAAATAACAAGATGAATATCATGTAAGGATGATAAAAATTTGTTCTAAATGACTTAGGCAAAGATTCTACAATTGAAATCATGCAAAAAGGGAACCAAAGAGGAGGAAAAGGGGTGCACCCACGGGAAGAAGGGGGAAAGGAATGGGAGGAAGAGGAGGGAAAGGGAACACCGGCGGCGATGGCTAGGAGGGGCAGCAACAGCACAACAAAGGAAGGGAAATAAGGGGGAAAAGGAGTGGTGGCTGGGTAGGGTTTTACCCACAAGGTAGTGCTACGGCGTTGAGCACCTACAGGGATATAACGAGACGGAAAGAGGGGGAAATGAGGGATAAGGCCAAGTAAAAGAGTCGTCTAGGGAAGGCTGCTAGGGCACAATTAGGGTTAGAGTATACGCCGAGAATATATGCGACACAACTATAATGCAACATGCGGCCCTAAGCTACACTAAACAACCAAAATAACAATACAACAATGACTTGGCAATTAGGGCCGATTCGATAAATTCAATGGCGAACACAATTAGATCCGTTCATTGCATTAGAAACTATAATATTAGTAACCGGTTTGTAACCTTTTCCGGTTGGTATTTTGCAACCAGCAAATTCGGTTGCGAAAGCGGTCACTAAATTATTCCTTTTCATTTGCAACTGGACAGCGGCTGCAAAACACGGTCAATAAATTGTGAATATGAAAATTTTCAAATTGATGACCGCTACCCGGTGGCAAACATCGGTCTCAAATTATCAATATTTATCCACAACTAATAAACCCCGATCGGCAAGCCCTATCCTCCCTCCATCCTCACCACCCACCTCGCCATCCCAACGATGAGGCGTTCAAGGCGGTGGGGGTGCCGGATCAGTCCTAGCTCACCAACGCCGAGGTGGTGGCGCTTCTCCTCTACCATGCCGTCCCTGGTTACAACCCTACCGGCACCTTCAAGACCTCCGTAGGCAAGCCATCGTCAACCTCGCCTCCAACGGTGGTGCCCGGTACGTGCTCTGTGCCTCTGCCACCGGCGATTACGTAACGCTTCACACCGGTGTGTCCAGCGCCTGCGTCGCTAGCGCTGTTGTCGGCATCGCCTCCATTGTCATCTACACCTGCGACGACCTCCTCCCACCAAAGCCGTTTGTCATCACTCTGTCACGGGCACCTGGTCCAGCGGCATTGATTGGGTGAAAACATCAGATGGGAGATGATTGGGGAGAAGTTCAACATTTTCTTTTTCTACATTTTTAGGTCTTTTTCTTGTTTATTTGGTTTTATAATATTCTGTTATAATATACCTCTAATTATCTGTTCTTTTTGTTAGTTTGTGGATTTTTACACATCATGTTATTGCTAGATTTTGTAATATACACATTGCTTCATTTTTTAAATAAAATAGTGATGATTTTGATTTGAAGTTTGGCCGCTCTCTGCTGCTGCTTGTTGGATGCTTGCTACGGACGTACGGGGAACCAACCTGGATCCGAATTGGTCATTCCAACTTGTAGGTGTTTGTTTCCGAATGCCAATTCTTCAACCCATGTGTGTGATAAAATGTTGGTGCCCCTGGGAATTATTTGCTCATTGGCTTTCATTGTGAAAATATGTTTTGTGTGATTGCTTCGGTGATAATTATTTCTTGACAATGCCATATATATAATATATTCTTAGAGATAGCCTCTTTTCTGATGTTGATGAAGATTTCCAACTCAAGCCATGTTTTGACAAGCCTGTGGTGAATAAAGCTCAATCCTCGTAAACATGTTTATTTCTTTTTCTTTTTTTTTTTAAAAAAGAGTAACTCTGTAAAAAATTGAGGGGAATTTGATATTAGCGTATTTAATGTTGGAGCATATATCAGGCATTTGATAACATCGTATTTAGTAATGAAACACAACATTGTCTTCTTTCATACTTTGTTTGTGGAGATAATTTCTAATTCTTCTTTGATTTAAGGTTGCAATCAGCTTCTCTATGTATGCTATTATGCAGAGTGTAATCTTTTTGTTTGATAAATTACTGGTTTCGGTTTGAGTTTCTATTATTGCATTTACATGTAGTGTAGCCACTGGATATCTGTTGCATGTCTTGTTTTGGTATATTGGCATGAAACCAGTGTTTAGAAATCAGAAAAGATTCTTGCAATTTCTTTTGTAAATGGGTATGAAACTAGTGTTGAGAAATAATGCTAAATGCCCGTTTTCTTTTATGTTACATATATTCAGTTCAACCTGAATTGGTTTTTCTTGTGGGCCACTAATATTGTTTTTTCAGGTGATCAACCTGAGAATGTAAAAGCAAGATCGAAGTTTTGGGCTCAAGCTATGTCAGGCTATTCAACTGTGAATGGATCTGAGCATAATGAATGATTAATAATCATGGATCCCCTATGTGTACTGCATTTTTAATGTATATTTTAAATTATGACTTCTTTTGTTTTCACTTTGGTGGAATTGTGGATACTTATAACTAAATTGTCACTCTGTATAGTTTTATTTGCAAAATTGTGTTTCATTAAATCTATTATCTCAATTTTTTCATTTCAAATGGGTTGGAAAATATTTTTTTAATTTTTTTTAAAATTTGCAACAGAGATATGGTAGCAAATATTTTTTAAATTTTTTAAAATTTGCAGTCGCTTTGAAACGGAAAATTGGTAACAAATAATGTTATCTTTATCCTTTTTTTCAAACTTGGAATCGCTTTACAACAGAAATGAGGTTACAACTTTTGTAACCCAGCAAATCAGTTGTAAAGTGGTCTCACAATTTGCAACTACGAGTACTCTGGTGGCAAAATTTGTTAACAACCACGTTTTGTACAAGTGTAAAATGCTTGTGACCGAAAACGACTCCTTAGTATTTTGTGGTCGTCAAAGACTGTTTTTTTATTAGTGATTATTATTTTAAAGAAAATATATTTTATTTATACTACTTTTTATAGAATATAAACAATATATGCCACTTTTAGTTCATTAAATTTTTTTAGATTTTACATTTATTTCATACCAACCAAATTGACCTCAAAAGATTCACTAAAAATTCCAAATTAGTTGAACATTAAGCACAAAACATGTTTTCGGCCGGACGAGCCAGTCACTTTTGTTATGGCTTCTGCATGCTGGTTTCAAAAGTATGTGGGAATATTTAAAATCCAGGAAAAATTTTGAACAGTGTTGCAATGGGTATAAGTTGCAAAGTTTGCAACTATAACCTCCCAACCGTTGTCTTTGCAACTGCAAATCCCATGTTTAGCGATCGATTTTGTGGCTGCAAAAAATTGTTTGTCTACGAATGCTAGAGGAAGTTAAATGATTTTACCATGTCGAGGACGTTAAATGATTTTATCATTAATAAAATTCTAAACAGTAAACCTAATCACCTCGACGAGTGCATTGAAAAATTATGTTCTTGTCTATTGATGCCATAAAGAGTGCATTGACCAGGCCTCTGCTACCAACTCCTGATTCGATTAGTAACAATTCCTGATTCCGAAGCCTCAGAGTGGATGTACACTTTTTCGTGCAAGCGTCCCTTGAGCCCATTGATTTGTGTCCCCAAGCAAAGGCCTGGTCACTCGTGTTTAGGCAGAAGTAGTTGAGTTGCGAGCCCGTTGGTAACTTTAGATACTAACAATGAGATAACGTCCAAATAGTAAAAAATGGCCTGCAAATTGCTGCCCACAGATGCAATATCATCAAGACTCTTTTTTTTAAAATAAAAAATAAAAAAACTTCATCAAGACTCTGGATATATGAGCATTTAGTGCCTGTAAACAAGAGCATTTACTGCGAGTATCATATACTGCTTCTTCCTATCAACCTCTGACCATCCTCGTGCCCGACCATTAAGTCACCCATTTCTGCTTTATGCTCCCAACTCATCTTCATTTATACCGATAGTATTGCAGAGTGCGAGCCAAAACTTATCAACTAGCTTTCGCCGATGGGTTCCTGTCATTTTCGATTTGTATGTTCTTTCTTGTTGTTGGTAGTTTCTCCATGTGTAGCTCAAGATCGTCAGGGCATTGCGCCAGACGGTCGAGAAGGAGAGCAGAGAGAGATGGTACCAGCAATGTTCGTATTTGGAGACTCTCTCGTAGATAATGGAAACAACAACGATCTTGCATCTCTTGCCAAGGCCAATTACTATCCTTATGGGATTGATTTCTCCGGTGGACCAACTGGAAGGTTCTCGAATGGCTACACCATGGTCGACGAAGTTGGTAATTATATATGTTTTCCCTCTCTATTTATTTGCGTATGCTATTGCGCCACACTCTACTACCGTGTGACATGTTGCTTAGTCCGAGTTATTGCATGGATTAATTTCCTATTTCTTTTTCCATACTTCCTACTATAATTTAATCTTTCCTGATGGAAACTTCGTGCATAATTTAGATAGCGAAATCTTATATTTGTCATTTTAAGAAATCCCTTTTTACAGTATTTAGTTTTCACTTTTTGTAAATTTTTTTATATAGTTAATATTTTTGGGTCATTACTAGTTAGCCTAACCCCTTCATTAAAATGACTACTTGAAAGTTGAAACAAACAGTACTCTCTGTCTCTCTATTTTAAACCAAACATGCACTTCTCTCATCGATTTCAAAATAAGGTGTTTTCTTCCTGTCTATTCATGTGTTTTTTTGATACTGTAATGTTCTCCTTTCAGTAGCTACGCATGTAACACTGTACGTGCGTTCTTGCTAAGAGAGCAAGTTTCCGACGTTTGAGGTTTATTGTCCATTAAATATCATCTCGATATCGATCAGCAAGCTGTCATATTCCACTGTTAATTAAAAATAGTTGAACTGTTTCAGCGGAGCTGCTGGGCCTTCCACTCATCCCGGCCTACTCACAAGCATCCGGAGAGGAGTCGCTTAATGGTGTTAACTACGCTTCTGCTGCAGCTGGAATTTTGGATGTCACGGGTCGAAACTTTGTAAGTTAAATCAAAATATTTTTGCATAATTACTGCCAATGTGTTCTTTATTATGAGTTTAATCAAAGCTAATCTTAACTAGCCGATGTCCAAGTTTTCAATCATCATGCACATGTTATACATTATTGATCATACAGATTGGTCGCATACCCTTCGACCAACAAATCAAGAACTTCGAGACAACGCTCGACAAGATTACGGACAAGCTCGGTGCAGACGATGCAGCCCAGGCGATAGCCAAATGTATATTTTTTGTGGGTATGGGCAGCAACGACTACCTCAACAATTATCTTATGCCAAACTTCAACACTCGCCATCAATATAACCCCCAACAATACGCTAACCTCCTCATCCAGCGCTACACCCAGCAACTCACTGTACATTTTTTTCCCATATCTACTTCCTATACTAATATATTGATGATAAGATACTTGTGATTTTTTATATGAACTTATTGATTTGTTGAAGAGGATGTACAATTTGGGAGCGAGAAAGTTTGTGCTCACTGGGGTGGGGCTACTAGGATGCATCCCCAGCATATTAGCCCAGAGCGCAAACAGCCGCTGCTCGGAGCAGGTGAACGGGCTGGTTTTACCATTCAATAGGAACATGAGAGCCATGGTGAACAGCCTCAACTCCAACCTTCCCCTTACCAAATTCATCTTTGTCGACACCTACAAGATGTTCCAGGACATTCTTTACCGACCCAGATCCTACGGTGCGCCAAACGATTGAATATATATTTTCGTAATAAATTTTCAGCTAATTGAATAAGCAGTTATTCAAATGACATACTGGGATTCGCAGGGTTTTATATTACAGATAGGGGATGCTGTGGGGTTGGGAGAAACAGCGGGCAGATCACATGCCTGCCACTGCAGACGCCATGCGCCAACAGAGAAGAATACGTGTTTTGGGATGCCTTCCATCCCACGGAGGCGGTGAACGTGATCTTGGGGAGGAAAGCCTTCACCGGTGATTCTAGTGTCGCCTTTCCCATTAATATCCGGCAGCTTGCTTCCCTTGATCTGCAGCCCAGCTAATGCTATTTTTACCTCAGGTGTGACGTGTGACGTATGTGGCTGGCCACAAATAAAAATAGACGTTACTAATATTAAAATTTTAAATTATTTACTTAACTAAAATTATTATATTTGTAAAATATTTTTAATAAAAATTAGTACATATTTATTGTATTTTTTAGAGTTTTTAACCAAATTATGAGGAAGGCTTTTGATATTATTACTTGGTGGTTGGAAAATCAAGCCTTGTTAACATCAAAGATTAAAATTCAAATTATCTATTATACTCAAATAAAATTTAAAATAAGTTCAACTAAATATACAAAAGAAAAACTTTAAAGGTGCCCGTTGGCCCGCCTCTTCTCCGGAGGGCAGATCTCAGCCGCCCACTTGCTTGGGCGGCCAAGTCAAAGCAGTCAAAGGCCTAGGCTGGCACCTCCCTTGGGCAGTAGGATTGGGCCACCCACAAGTCACCCAAAGCCACGGTGGCCGGGTGCCAAATCTTGGAACCCCCGGGGGTCGGGATCGGGCGCCGTCGGCGACCACCAAAAAAAGTTTTTAAAAAAATACGATGACGGACAGGGTGGCTCCCACTGTCCGCCAATATTTATTTTAAAGAAAAAATTTTGTCGCCGTTGACGACGTCAAATTTGGGCAAAGGAGGGACTCGATTGTAACCCGCCATTTTTCTGTAAAATAATTTATCCTAAAGGCATAATATTACTTGAATATATAATTGGGTAATTAATTATCATGAGTACATGGGGAATAAAAAATGTCAGTCAATAATTATATAATATACTAATAAGTTCATAAAATAATAATAATATATCCAGCCTAAAGTTTAACGTAATTGATAAGTCATCTCTTCAACAGTAGTTACCTAAATTAAAGATTTATAATTTATTCTCACTTATAAATATCATTATATCGTAGTAGGTATTAGATGTGAGGCTAAGTTGAGAGATCTCACAATCTACCCACTTTAGAAAGTTTTATCTTCAAAATTTCTATACCTGGCCCGTTGTTAGCCCTAGACTACGACCTTCTTTGACTTGTAATCGACAGCCTAGCCAACGTTCATAATCCAACCCACAATCTAACCTCAGAGACTAAGTTATGAGATCTTACCTCACAAAGAGTTAGTTAAAATTCAAATTCTAAGTTATGTCATCAAATAAAATATAAGATTACCAATGCTTGGAATCAACTAAGACCCTATGAAACGAATCAAAATCCCACTGTGTAACACCCAAATCCGGTTCACACTCGCGAACCGAACCGGGATGTTACCTGTAACACCCCAAATCCGGTTCACGCTCGTGAACCGAACCGGCATGTTACAGGCCCCGGTTAGGTCGGCTAACCCGAACCTAACTCATGTGGATCCAATCTCGGCGTCTTAAGATGAAGATACGATCCATCATGAATGAATAAATACGCAAAATCCTAACATGGTACTACATGAATGACAAGCAATTCAAAATACACACCAATACAGTTACGATCAAAATTCTGAAATAAAACAGACAGGGTCTCCCCTAAAAGTGCAATTAGGGTCCACCCTGTCAAAATAATATATACAAGTATATAAGCATATATCAACAATTTCATTACACACAATCTGATATACTATAAGCTCATTCTGGAACTTGGGTCCTAACCCATCATACTTTTGCTGCGCTACTGTGATCATCTCATTTCGTATCATTATCATGCCTCAAACATTTAATCATAGCATGTTTATTAAACAACATCATAAACAAAACATGAAACATTCAATCACCCAATATGTGTGTGCAGAAGACCTTATTGCTCCTCCGTCCCGGCCGGCACATCCATCTCGTGCTCATCACCTACATATATATAAGAAAAACGTCAGTAACAAGCGTTACTGGTCCGAAAAGAAAATAACTATAACAAACTGGCTATGAGAGCAAACTCTCATATGAAAGAAAACCATATACTTCCTCAAGAACACTCTGAAGGGCACTACTGAGGAGCCACTGGGCTGCAGACCCGGTAGCATCCCGAACTTACTGCTCTGCTGCTGGTACTGTGCTACTCTCAGCACTTCTTTTTCAGTACTTCTCGTGAAACTTTATCCTAAGCCCTCTCCTTACCTCCATATTTCTCCTGGCCTTGAGCACGAAGGCCGAGTACTCTCAGGCAGTCGCCTTTAGTACCCTTTGAACCACAAGTCCGGACATGCGCTGTACTAAACAGTACCCGTAAACCTCCACGTTCTCCGGGTGTGAGGAACTCAAACGCGGAGTTGTCAGGATCCCTCGGGAATGGAACAGTCCGCTGGCACTAATCCAGAGCCCGCTTTGACTGTCACGGCATCCTCTGCATGGTACGTGCAGTCGATTTCTCCATCTCTCGTCTCACTGAAAACGCGAAAACTACATATATATAGGGCTGGGTAGGGATTTATATAATAGGCCCGAAGGCAACTTGTGGTGGATCTTGGTTTCGAAATCATCCTCGAGGGATCTCATCCTCGAGGGGTTATTAATCCGGAAAATGTTCGGTTAAATGGCCCGAGTTAAGTGGGATCCGATAAAACGCCACTTAACCCGTCCTGCAGGCAATAAATTAAACATACAATAGAAAGAGTAAATCAGAGACGAGTCCTAAACGGACCTGGTAGAAGCTCCAAGCGTGTCATCGCGCCTAGGCGGCGAGCTCCTATTCCGTACCTACACATCAAAACTAAATACTAACGCCCGCTAACTAAATGATGCATCAAACTCAACACAATTAAACACAAAATAATCAATCATCAAATAACCATAAATATGAAAATAACTCTAACTCATCCTATTCATGACAATTTTATTGTATTTTTCCTAAGTTACATCATACACAATTATCATGCTCAATTTACTTACTTCATTAAATCACTTAACCTCCATAAACTATCAATCACATCATGTAACTTATCACTTCATCACTTATCCTCCATTCACTATCAATCACATCATAAATCCTAGCATGCTGTGCTAACAATCATCATCAACTTTAAATAATCAAATCGGAGGTAATTATACCTCACGTCGTCGGCAATCGGCGACGGTTAGGGTTCCGTCGCGCGTCTCGGAGCTCGAATTCGGCGCTCCTCGGCGTCCGAAGCTCGATCGGGCTCCACCGGGTGAGCCCCGCGGAAGATCCGGTGAATTCCGGCGAATTCCAGAAATTCCGATTTTCCGGCGGTTTTCCGGCAGTTGCTGGCGGTTTTCCGGCGACTTCCGGTGGTTTTCCGGCGACTATTGCCGGTGGTATCTACTAGCTGGATAGGGGTCATGTAGGGTACCCTCGGAACCGGCTCGGCGAGCCCGACTCATCTACGAGGTCGACGCGGCCAACGGAGGTGGCGGCTCGCCGGAAAATGGCTAAAACAGGGCCGGCGGCGATGGGTCGCTAGATCCGGCCGGCCAGGGCGGCGATGGCCTCCGCTCCGGTCGGGGAAGGCCGCTAGGTGGTCGGTGGTGCTGAGGCGACCACTGGATGACGGCTGCGACGGTCGCCGGCGGCAGAATCGGCGACGCGACCAAAGGCAGTCGCGGCGCTAGGCGTGGCGATTCCGCCGTCGCGGCGGCCTGGCAGCGGCCGGGGCTGGTCAGGGTGGCACGGCGACGCCGTGGCGGAGCTGGGCGGCGACGATCGGCGGCCGGGCGGCGCCGACAGCGGCGGCGGCGACGCTGCACAGGGGCGGCGTCGGGGTTTGGTTTGGGGAAGAAAAGAAGGCGCGGGGTGTGTGGTGGCAAGGTCGTAAATATTACTTGACTCGTCTCCGGCTCGAGTCAAGTATAATAACTAAGTCGTATTAAATCCTAAAAAAATTCATAAAAATCGGGAAAAAATCCCGTAAAATCAAACAACACCACAATATTATAATGATATGCTCTATGACTAACAACCCACCCAGACTGCCCGAACGCGTCCTAACGCGGTAAACGGCCTAATACTAATTCTACGATCCACTATATATAAAAATAATAAAAAAATGACTGGCATACTCTCATATATCTGATAACTCATTCTGTTCTGCTGTGTTCATGACGTTATCATCATATACTTGGGTACGCATGACCCTCATAGCTCATACACGCGACTGGCATCGGCTCGGTACACGTGTCCTGAAACTGACTCAACTCGAAAAAATAACGGTCGACCCGACCGGTTCTGAATATAAAACCCTAACTCGAATCGGATCACACTCATGAACCCATGAACCGAACCAGCATGTTAGCAGCCCCGATTAGGTTGGCTAACCCGAACCTAACTCATACGGATCCAATCTCGGCGTCTTAAGATGTAGATACGACTTGTCATGCATGGATAAATTCATAAAACCCTAACATGATACTACATGGATGACATGCAACCTAAATTTCACACCAACACAATTACAATCAAAATTAGTAAAAATTCTAAAATGAAAGGGACAGAATTTCCCCTAAAAATGCAATTAGGGGCCACCCTGTCAAAATCGTATATTCAAACATATATACGTATAGCAACAATAGCATTCACACATACTTCTAATCTATTATATTCATCATTCTCTGAACTTTGGGTCCTAACCCATCACACTTTTGCTGCGCTACTCTGATCATTTCACATTCTATCATGTCTCATGCATTTGAACATGTCATTCACAATATAATAACATAATAACACAAAATTAAACATTCAGAAATCTAACATGTGTGTGTGTACAAGACCTCATTGCTCCTCCGTCCAAGCTGGCTCCTCCAACTCGTGATTATTACCTACATATAGTATAAAAACACGTCAGTAACAAGTGTTACTGGTCCGGAAAATAAAATAACTATAACAAGCTGGCTATGAGAGCAAACTCTCATATGAAAGAAAACATCATATACTCCACGTGAACACTCTGAAGGGCACTACTGAGGAGCCACTGGGCTGCAGACCCGGTAGCATCCCGAACTTACTGATCTGCTGCTGGTACTGTGCTGCTCTCGGCACTTCTTTTTCAGTACTTCTCGTGAAACTTTATCCTAAGCCCTCTCCTTACCTCCATATTTCTCCTGGCCTTGAGCACGAAGGCCGAGTACTCTCAGGCAGTCGCCTTTAGTACCCTTTGAACCACAAGTCCGGACATGCGCTGTACTAAACAGTACCCGTAAACCTCCACGTTCTCCGGGTGTGAGGAACTCAAACGCGGAGTTGTCAGGATCCCTCGGGAATGGAACAGTCCGCTGGCACTAATCCAGAGCCCGCTTTGACTGTCACGGCATCCTCTGCATGGTACGTGCAGTCGATTTCTCCATCTCTCGTCTCACTGAAAACGCGAAAACTACATATATATATGGGCTGGGTAGGGATTTATATAATAGGCCCGAAGGCAACTTGTGGTGGATCTTGTTTTCGAAATCATCCTCGAGGGATCTCATCCTCGAGGGGTTATTAATCCGGAAAACTGTTCGGTTAAATGGCCCGAGTTAAGTGGGATCCGATAAAACGCCACTTAACCCGTCCTGTAGGCAATAAAACAAACATACAATAGAAAAGAGTAAAACAGACGAGTCCTAAACGGACCTGGTAGAAGCTCCAAGCGTGTCATCGCGCCTAGGCGGCAAGCTCCTACTCCGTACCTACACATCAAAACTAAATACTAACGCCCGCTAACTAAATGATGAATCACACACAATGACCGTCAATCAACAATCAAATAATCATAAATATGAAAATAATTCTAACTAATGTTATTCATACCAATTTTACTGTGTTTTTCCTAAGTTACATCGTACCCGATTAACATGCTCAAATTTACTTTACATCATCGGATCACTTAATATTTACTCATTACCAATCATATCATACATATCATTACTTCTTTCATGCTCAGACTTCTATCATGGGAATCACTCAATCCTATCATGTTATGCTAACAATCATCAATTTAAATAATCAAATTGGAGGTAATTATACCTCACATCGTCGGCAATCGGCGACGGCTAAGGTTCCGTCGCGTGTCTCGGAGCTCGAATTCGGCGCTCCCCGGCGTCCGACGTTCGATCGGGCTCGACTGGGTGAGCCCCGCGGAAGATCCGGTGAATTCCGGCGAATTCCAGAAATTCCGGTTTTCCGGCAGCTACTGGCGGTTTTCCGGCGGCTTCCGGTGGTTTTCCGGCGACAATCGCCGGCGGCGTCTACTGGCCGGAAAGTGGTCGTGTTGGGTACCCTCGGAACCGGCTCGGCGAGCCCGACTCATCTACGAGGTCGACGCGGCCAACGGAGGTGGCGGCTCGCCGGAAAATGCATAAAACAGAGCGGCGGCGGTGGGTCGCTAAATCCGGCCGGCCAGGGCGGCGATGGCCTCCGTTCCGGTCGGGGAAGGTCGCTGGAAGGCTGAGGGTGCTGAGGCGACTGACCGATCGCGGCGGCGCTGGTCGCCGGCGGCGGAATCGGTGACGGAAGCGCAACGCGGGCGCGGCGTCGCGGCGTGGCTTCCTCGCGTCGCGGCGGTCCGACGGGGGCCGGACCTGGTCGGGGCAGCACGGCAACGTCGTCGCCGAGCTGGGCGGCGTCGGTCGACGGCCGGGCGGCGCCGACAGCGGCGGCGGTGGCGCGCGAACAGGGGCGGCGCGGCACGAGGGTTTGGGCGTGGGGGAGAAAAGGTCGGGGCGGAGAAGAAAGGTTGGGTGGCAAACTTGTAATTAAGACTTGACTCGTCTCCGGCTCGAGTCAAGTATAATAACTAAGTCGTATTAAATCCTAAAAAATTCATAAAAATCGGGAAAAATCCCGTAAAATCAAACAAATACCAAACATCGTAATGATATGCTCTAGAACTATCAACCCACCCAAAATGCCCGTAACGCGTCCTAACGCGGTAAACGGCCTAAAACTAATTCTACGATCCATTATATATAAAAATAATAAAAAATGACTGGCATACTCTCATATATCTGATAACTCATTCTGTTCTGCTGTGTTCATGACGTTATCATCATATACTTGGGTACGCATGACCCTCATAGCTCATACACGCGACTGGCATCGGCTCGGTACACGTGTCCTGAAACTGACTCAACTCGAAAAAATAACGGTCGACCCGACCGGTTCTGAATATAAAACCCTAACTCGAATCGTGGGTTTTACAACCTTCCCTTCCTTATAAAAATTTCGTCCTCGAAATTTTAACTCAAGGAGGTTCTGGTGAAACTAGTTCCTAGAAGCTAGATACACACCAATTGTGTCCTCTGCTCTTCGATAGCCATATACATCCTCACTGACTGTAGTGGTGCCAACGTGGCGAGTCATGCTAGTGATGCTGACCATTTCAAACATTCTGGATTCTATACTTCCTGTGTCTATTCTGACATTATCATTATCCTTCTCTTCTTTTCTGATCCCTACTGCTAACTCGGCGGGAAACTCCATAGGTCGGCTAACCCGAACCTAACTCATACGGATCCAATCTCGGCGTCTTAAGATGTAGATACGACTTGTCATGCATGGATAAATTCATAAAACCCTAACATGATACTACATGGATGACATGCAACCTAAATTTCACACCAACACAATTACAATCAAAATTAGTAAAAATTCTAGAATGAAAGGGACAGAATTTCCCCTAAAAATGCAATTAGGGGCCACCCTGTCAAAATCGTATATTCAAACATATATACGTATAGCAACAATAGCATTCACACATACTTCTAATCTATTATACTCATCATTCTCTGAACTTTGGGTCCTAACCCATCACACTTTTGCTGCGCTACTCTGATCATTTCACATTCTATCATGTCTCATGCATTTGAACATGTCATTCACAATATAATAACATAATAACACAAAATTAAACATTCAGAAATCTAACATGTGTGTGTGCAAGACCACATTGCTCCTCCGTCCAAGCTGGCTCCTCCAACTCGTGATTATTACCTACATATAGTATAAAAACACGTCAGTAACAAGTGTTACTGGTCCGGAAAATAAAATAACTATAACAAGCTGGCTATGAGAGCAAACTCTCATATGAAAGAAAACATCATACTCCACGTGAACACTCTGAAGGGCACTACTGAGGAGCCACTGGGCTGCAGACCCGGTAGCATCCCGAACTTACTGATCTGCTGCTGGTACTGTGCTACTCTCAGCACTTCTTTTTCAGTACTTCTCGTGAAACTTTATCCTAAGCCCTCTCCTTACCTCCATATTTCTCCTGGCCTTGAGCACGAAGGCCGAGTACTCTCAGGCAGTCACCTTTAGTACCCTTTGAACCACAAGTCCGGACATGCGCTGTACTAAACAGTACCCGTAAACCTCCACGTTCTCCGGGTGTGAGGAACTCAAACGCGGAGTTGTCAAGATCCCTCGGGAATGGAACAGTCCGCTGGCACTAATCCAGAGCCCGCTTTGACTGTCACGGCATCCTCTGCATGGTACGTGCAGTCGATTTCTCCATCTCTCGTCTCACTGAAAACGCGAAAACTACATATATATAGGGCTGGGTAGGGATTTATATAATAGGCCCGAAGGCAACTTGTGGTGGATCTTGTTTTCGAAATCATCCTCGAGGGATCTCATCCTCGAGGGGTTATTAATCCGGAAAATGTTCGGTTAAATGGCCCGAGTTAAGTGGGATCCGATAAAATGCCACTTAACCCGTCCTGCAGGCAATAAATTAAACATACAATAGAAAAGAGTAAATCAGAGACGAGTCCTAAACGGACCTGGTAGAAGCTCCAAGCATGTCATCGCGCCTAGGCGGCAAGCTCCTACTCCGTACCTACACATCAAAACTAAATACTAACGCCCGCTAACTAAATGATGAATCACACACAATGACCGTCAATCAACAATCAAATAATCATAAATATGAAAATAATTCTAACTAATGTTATTCATACCAATTTTACTGTGTTTTTCCTAAGTTACATCGTACCCGATTAACATGCTCAAATTTACTTTACATCATCGGATCACTTAATATTTACTCATTACCAATCATATCATACATATCATTACTTCTTTCATGCTCAGACTTCTATCATGGGAATCACTCAATCCTATCATGTTATGCTAACAATCATCAATTTAAATAATCAAATTTGAGGTAATTATACCTCACATCGTCGGCAATCGACGACGGCTAAGGTTCCGTCGCGTGTCTCGGAGCTCGAATTCGGCGCTCCCCGGCGTCCGACGTTCGATCGGGCTCGACTGGGTGAGCCCCACGGAAGATCCGGTGAATTCCGGCGAATTCCAGAAATTCCGGTTTTCCGGCAGCTACTGGCGGTTTTCCGGCGGCTTCCGGTGGTTTTCCGGCGACAATCGCCGGCGGCGTCTACTGGCCGGAAAGTAGTCGTGTTGGGTACCCTCGGAACCGGCTCGGCGAGCCCGACTCATCTACGAGGTCGACGCAGCCAACAGAGGTGGCGGCTCACCGGAAAATGCATAAAACAGAGCGGCGGCGGTGGGTCGCTAAATCCGGCCGGCCTGGGCGGCGATGGCCTTCGTTCCGGTCGGGGAAGGTAGCTGGAAGGCTGAGGGTGCTGAGGCGACTGACCGATCGCGGCGGCGCTGGTTGCCGACGGTGGAATCGATGACGGAAGCGCAACGCGGGCGTGGCGTCTCGGCGTGGCTTCCTCGCGTCGCGGCGATCCGACGGGGGCCGAACCTGGTCGGGGCAGCACGGCAACGTCGTCGCCGAGCTGGGCGGCGTCGGTCGATGGCCGGGCGGCGCCGACAGCGGTGGCGGTGGCGCGCGAACAGGGGCGGCGCGGCACGAGGGTTTAGGCATGGGGGAGAAAAGGTCGGGGCAGAGAAGAAAGGTTGGGTGGCAAACTTGTAATTAAGACTTGACTCGTCTCCGGCTCAAGTCAAGTATAATAACTGAGTCGTATTAAATCCTTAAAAAATTCATAAAAATCGGGAAAAATCCCGTAAAATCAAACAAATACCAAACATCGTAATGATATGCTCTAGAACTATCAACCCACCCAAAATGCCCGTAACGCGTCCTAACGCGATAAACGGCCTAAAACTAATTCTACGATCCATTATATATAAAAATAAGAAAAAAATGACGGGCATACTCTCATATATCTGATAACTCATTCTGTTCTGCTGTGTTCATGACGTTATCATCATATACTTGGGTACGCATGACCCTCATAGCTCATACACGCGACTGGCATCGGCTCGGTACACGTGTCCTGAAACTGACTCAAATCAAAAAATAGCGGTCGACCCGACCGGTTCTGAATATAAAACCCTAACTCGAATCATGGGTTTTACACACTGTCATTCAAACAACCTAGACGTATAATAACAAACAAGAAAAATCAATACTCCAATAACAGAGTCTTCCATCTATCCTGGCTATACCTGTAAAACCCCAACATTGGGTAAGGGTTTTACTTGCTTATAGTTGGCCACTTTGGACCAGGCCAGAACTATGTTAAGAATATGAGTATGAGGCCCAAATGGCTATATGAGCATGTTATAGAAGTTGAGTATGTGCGACATGCATATGATAATTTCACTTATGATACTATAGAGAATGGGTTATCAGTGTATACACGAGGTATACATATGATTTTTATGAGTTAGCCACGATTTTAGGCCTAAATCTAGGGCGTTACAGCCTTTAGTACTCGTTTGAGATTTTTAGGGTATCACATTGCATGCATCATAGGGATTTTGGATTATCAGATTCTGCCTTGTGGGTCCAGCTCGATTACATTTAGGGTTTGGAGGCCCATTTACCCTTCTTGCCCCAATTCTGGCTTATAGAGTCAATTTTAAGACTTGAATCAGTTTCAACTTTGGACAGTCTCGATCTAAGCTTTCTGTCTATATGTATATTACATATAGCTTTCTGTCTGTATGTATATTACATATACTCATAGGTTAGTCCCACTAGACCATGAGTTGTCGGACGTTCTAATCATGCCATGTGGCAAGATCTGAGTCATCCACATCAGCCCTAGCATTCTCCCTTTGATTTTACTATAACTTTCCAACATTTTTCACAACTACGCACCCATAGCGCCGCAGCCACTTGGGCTCGCCATCGGCACGACCCTAGCCCTCCTTTGGCCACCAGATCGATACAACTGTGACCATCTCGCGGCCAGCTATCGGTCCATACCCAATGTCACCATTGATGTCGCTGCATTTGCCGTCGGCGATCGAGTTTCTATCACTGTTCATCACCACTGCCGCCACACTTTTAGGCCATTTTTCCAGTGCCGGCAAGTCACCTCCAGTCGATCCGATCACCCTAATAGCTTCCCCTCACCAAGATCTTCATTGTGAAACCACCCACGACCATTACTGCGGCCGCAATCACGGTCGGCGATGTTGCCTCATCCGGTAGCAATACCACCACTTTCTGGCCATTTTTTGGCCAATCAGCGACCAGACTCCACCAATCGTCACTACCAGCACCTCTGCCTTGTGCCCCTTGTTGATCCTGACTAGCTGCAAGCCCAACCACACCGCCGTTGGCATTTTTCGGCAACTAGCATTGCCCCCTTTGTCAAGCCCGTTTACCAGTTTGCTCATGGTCGCCCCCACCACCTGTGTTAGTGTCTACCTATTTTTCTCGACCATCAACTTGTTTTCGGCCATTTCTTGACTATTTTTGGTAATTTGAGAACCCCTATATTAGTTTAGATGCATATTCACATTGTTTAACATGTTTGGATGTTATGAGTATTTTTCTTTATTTTTTAATTAATTAATTATTTATTTATTTATTCATGATTATTCATTCGTTATTATTTATATATTTGTTGACTATGATGAATGATTATGTGACTAATTATTGTTATTGATAATATATTTATTCATAGATATTATTTTTTTCATGTTTATTTTATTTTATTTAATTAATTGATTGATTATTAATTATTTCTTACTCGTGTTATTATTTATATGTAATTAGGTATATGTTTGTATATTTAATATTTATTTTAATATTCTTCAAGATTAATTAATATTATTTATTTATTTATCTATTGATTAATTAAATTAATTAATTTTTTTATTTAATTATTTATCAGTTTACTAACACGAGTATATATGATATTTACCCGTGTCTAATCGTGCATTTATATAGAATTATTATTTTATTATTTTATTGTTATACTATTATTTATAATCATATATTTATTATTTACCTAATTATCTATGAGTGTGTTTATTTATTTATTATTATTATTATTATTATATCAATTTATGTGCTGTATGTTTAGTTATAAGTTTATTCAGTATTGTTTTATTTATTAGGATGTATTGATCATATGAGCATGCATCATGAGCATGCATTATATATAGTTATCAGTATTTTAGCTAGCATTGGGTTTTTAAATAGGTTACAGAGTTCGAGCTCACCGTAGATGTGTTAATATGCTTGGAGCTTGGACCACATATCTATAGGACTCTCCCTCTCTACTGGACTCCTTGTGTGTTGAGTTTAACCGTGTTTTAGACGTTGGATGGCATCAGCGGCATTTTATCGGATGCCTTCGATCTCAGGCCATTTAGTCGTGTTTTCTACACATGTTTAATAAAACTATGAGGATAAGATCTCTTGTTAGTTTTTGAATTGAAGCTTAAGAAATATATGATATAAGCCTCTTCTCTAAACCTATTATATAAGTATGCTCATTTTTACGGATTTCACGAAGAAGAGAGTGAGGGGTATAGAGATATGTATGGGCCACACTAGTACTCTTTCAAACCTTAAAGTAGTGTGGCGTATGAGGGTACTGTGTAGCACAGCACATTTCCAGAATTTGGCACTAACTTAATTGTTCCTTTTTCCAGTCGAGTACCTTTGCAGGTGAAATATGGAAGATGTGATGGCGTAAGCATTGTATGTATGAATGTGAACATTAGCCATGCATGCAAGCTGACACTTGCTAAAATATGTTTGCTTACTGCCTAGTATGAGGCAATCTTGAAGTTTCATAAGTTTTCATGGGTAATAGAATACCCATTTGCCAGATTGTATTAGTTATTTTTTGGTGCAATTACAGTCGTTATTGACGTTTTTCATATAATATATATAGGTCTTGCAAATCCTGAGTCGACTTTGGTGGAAGGACAGATAAACGTTACATACACTAAACTCAATGTATTTATTTCTTTTCTTACTATTACTTATATTTGATATGTTTTGACGCGTATTTAACAATGTCTTCCATTCCCATGACACCAAGTGGGTTGTTTCGATCTATTTTATCAATCGAGTCATACCGTCCAACAATTTTAAACATGACTCGACTCAATCGTAATATTTATTATTCAGTCTTTAGGTGAACCAAAATCGAGGTGTTACAAATTGATATCAGAGCTATCTCTTGGTCGATTGATGTGAGATCCCTCAACTTAGTCCCACATCTAATACCTACTGGGAGAAGATCCTGTTTATAAGTGGGAATGGACTATAGATCTTTAACTTCCAGGGTACCCATTTTAAAGAGATGACTTAGCCCATTACGTTACACTTTGGGCTGGGTCGTTACAAATGGTATCAGAGCCGACCTGGTTCCGTGTTAGATGGTGGGCTGGATTAGAAACGTTGGCTAGGCTGCCGGTCACGGGCCAGAAAGGTCGTGGGTTGGGGCTAGCAACGGGCCAAGAATAGGCATTTCGAGGACGAAATTCCCTAAGGTGGGTGGATTGTGAGATCCCTCAACTTAGTGCCACATCTAATACCTACTAGGAGAAGATCCTGTTTATAAGTGGGAATGGACTATAGATCTTTAACTTCCGGGGTACCCATTTTAAAGAAATGACTTAGCCCATTACGTTGCACTTTGGGCTGGGTCGTTACAAATGGTATCAGAGCCGACCTGGTTCCGTGTTAGATGGTGGGCTGGATTAGCAACGTTGGTTAGGCTGCCGGTCACGGGCCAGAAAGGTCGTGGGCTGGTGCTAGCAACGGGCCAAGAATAGGCATTTCGGGGACGAAATTCCCTAAGGTGGGTGGATTGTGAGATCCCTCAACTTAGTCCCACATCTAATACCTACTGGGAGAAGATCTTGTTTATAAGTGGGAATGGACTATAGATCTTTAACTTCCAGGGTACCCATTTTAAAGAGATGACTTAGCCCATTACGTTACACTTTGGGCTGGGTCGTTACAATTGAGATGGAAGACTTTTGTTTTGAGCCAAGTGTGTGGAGTTGTCCTTAGCCAAGCAGACATGTATTTTCTTAGTATTTCATATTTTTACTCAGTCAGACTTGAGCAATGCATGTTACAGTAATAGAAATTATGAGATGGATATGAGATCATGATTTCAGTAGATGCCAGCATAGATCTCACTAGTATGTCATGATAAGCTCAGAGACACGTCTTTCCTTTTACCGTGCGAGAGATTTAGACAACTTATGACTGTCCACATTCTCAGTTATTTAAGATTGAGTTATATGGTGATCAGGAGTACCTTGAACTTTGGCAACCACATTTTAGCACTTGCCCGCCTTTCACATGTCACCACATGAGTCCTTCCTTGGGACATGGTGCACATTGTAGACAGAGTCATAAGAGATGACACCAATAGGGATCTTAGAGTATGGAGATACTCGGATAGTTTTGTGGCATATGAGCGTGGACTATTGAGTGCTTTAAACAGATCCATTAGGCATAGTTCGAGGTCTACAGTAGGGAACATAGATCTTCAGATAAATCCTTGTGGATGGAGGATATGACTATGCCAGCAAATCCACTTAAGCACTTGGAATACTTGGAGCACAAATGAGAGTTTGGGCAGATGACTTAGATGGACACTTCAAGGAGATAGCAGTGGATGAGGATGAGTAGCGAGGTGGATTTATAGTCCCATGAACACTTCATCATCTTTCCCCCTCTTCCACTAGTATATCTTTGTCCCAACAGTATTGTTAGCCACTCTTCAACTGACAGAGGCGAGAAAACACCGAAAATGAGCAAGATTACATTTGACTATAGATTTAGACGGTTGACCGAATTTAACTCAATCCTTAAAGGGCAGATCAGTGATGGCTAATGAGGACCAGTCAGTATTTATAAGAGCATTCACCCGAGATTTCAGGAGATACGTGTAGGCTCAACATTGGGTCACCATTGTACGTGTCACCACTATGATCCAGACACCCTCCGAATTAGGCACACATGGTTGTATAGCCTAAGTCAAGTTAATAACAGCTACCTCTGGGAAGATAGACATATGGAAATAAACATGCCAAAGACAATAATGGGTTCACGACGTATATAATAAGGATCAGATCTTTAGCTCCTGAATAGCACAACCGCCATCCGAGTAGCACAACCGCTGTTCTAGTTACACAACCAACATCCGAATAGCACAACCAGCATCCGAGTTATACAACCACAATCTGAATAGCACAACCGCTATCCAAGTTACACAACCACCGTCTGAGTTGCCCAACCACCGACTATGATGCATTACCACCGACAGACTGCGCACTATTGTTGTCCGTGATGCACAACTGCTGTCCGTATATTGCCCTACCGCTGATCAAGTGGAGTAGTTATTGTTGAAGTAAGGGCCAAGTAGTTACCTCACCCTATAGGAGGACAACTACTTGAAGATTTTCTTAGCTTTGCACAGAGACTGCCTGTCACAACATTGAGAGCAGAGTTAGGTCAAATATTGAGGACTAGATATAGCTATGATAACATTAATCAGGCAGAGGAAAGTTAGGTGCATTGAGATAATTTTGAAGAGAGGAAATAGGATTGACTTCACTAGCCATCTTACATACCATCACCTTGACCTGACATCTATGGGTTAGATGTGTATTGCAAGATAATATTAGTTACAGTCTTACAAGGATCATCAGACAGTATTAGTGTCTTTTAGGGATGTATATCGATAGAATCTGAAAATAGGACAGTATGACCTCTAGATGAGATGACCACACTAGTCAAATTATTCAGTCATCATGACAACATGTGTATGGTATATAGATCATGCAGATGGCAGACATGCACTGTGACCTCAGCCAATGAGAGGAGTTCAACTCGTATTAGAATTTTGTCATAGTTGATGGGTTTAGTGAGGGAGCGTCCATTTGGAAAATAATATTTTCCTTCTGCTTCGCCAACACGATTAGGTCTTTACTCTGAGATATAGGATTTAGCCTTTGCCCTCGAGTATAGGACATACCTTTGTGGTACTATATAGGACTTATAGTGTAGGTAGCTGATGACAGACCAATCTGGAGAAGACAACTTCACCCAAGCTTGGAAACAATGCAAATAGGGACTTTAGTCTGATTGGATCACTCTCACTAGTTAGGAAGACACTAGTGTATGCTTATCTTAACTAACAACTTTGCTTGAGAGTCTACCACAGCGGTAGTAGTCATGTGAGTCAAAATTAGCGCTTCAAATCTGAACGGGATGACAAGTCACACACCACAGAAGAGCAGATGAGACACGTGTTAAACCTCATTATGAGTCCCTATAGACTCAAGGAGAGATAGTGGTACTTTGGGTCATTTATACCCTGCCCGTTTGGAAATCATGACTAGTATGGTATCAAGAAATGCATGCCTATTGTTAGCTGATTGAATTAGAACTACTTAAGAGCCATCTATTAGGCTCATCATTGATTGGTTGTTCCATAGGCTGGCCCCGATGTCAGACTATGTGAGGATGAGACACTTCATAGTTAGAGTCGTAGAGTAGTGTGACCAGTTTTCATGAGAGATCCATTCACTTGTCATGTGACCATAAATGTCAGACAGAGTTGAGCCTCTACCCGAGTACTTTCACACTCACCCTTCTAGATATATCAGTCATACTATCTATTTCTCAGATGATTAAGATGAACAAGCATTGACCAGCGCACATGCCACAGACTAGATGCAAATCCTATAGTTCCGTGCAGAGTATGTTTTCATACTCCTTGAGGCACGTTGTATATGTGCAGGTGTTCTTGCCTCCATTCCATCACAAAGAGCCCTCTTCAACAGCCGTAGTGGTCATATAGACTATTACGAGAGCCATAGCGCACAATAGAGTTATAGCAACTGTCCTTGTTCTATTATGAAACAGAGCAAGATTTGATTCAAGACTGAATTGGCTAAGACCCTGTGAGCAATCCAATTCCTCTTACAGAGACACCTAAGAGATTGACCTAGATTGGTGGCATTGAACCATACAACCCATTAGTATATACCCTTATTTGGTACTAGAGTCCACCATATGCTAGCAGGACTCACAGGACACCCTTGTATAGCCATATGACCTAGAGCAGAGTGCCATGAGGGTACGCATCATTTACCTATCTCATTGATGAGGATCATGGAGATATGGGTAGAAGTTAGGTCGCATACCTCACACCGAGATAGTTATTCCTGATGTAGTTTTGACTAGTACCTTGTAGTACTTTAGAGTACCTGCTTGACCACCCCAGTAGACCCTTAGAGGTAAACCAAGGTTTTTCCCACCGAGGTCATTGCATTTCAGACCCCATAGTTCACAGTGGCCCTAGGAGTTAGTCCAACGAGACTATTTGAGCATGTATGGTCAGTCTAGACAGATGATTTCCGCATAAATGTCATGTTTAGCCAGTTGATTCGACTCTGTGTGGTCTTGCCCACCTAGATTAGTAAGGAGCACACGATCTTCGTCAGTGTTTAGTGTTCCAACTTCATGTTGGTCTGTTTGCATAGTATGCGACTAGCCTTTGAGATAGAGCTACCCTCTAGGTTATGGCTCAACAACTTTAGTTTTTCTAGCTCAGTGGCTTCTTTAGTTGAGTCTTTTGATCGCCGTTGATATGAGAAATTTTGAGGACAGAATTTTTATCAAGAGGAGAGGTTGTAAAACCCCAACAATGGGTAAGGTACCAGCTTGTAGTTGGCCGGTTCGGATCAATCTCGAGTCAGTTCGAGCGAGTTCGAGTCAGAACAATGGTAAGAATATAATTATGAGGCTCAGATGGCCATATATGAGCATGTTAAAGAGGCTGAGTATGCGCGACATGCATATGATAGTTTCAGTTATGATACTATAAAGAATGAGTTATTAGTATATACACGAGGTATACATATGATTTTTATGAATTAGCTAGGATTTTAGGCCTAGATCTAGGCCACGCTTGGGATTTTCAGAGTATCTTATTGCATGCATCATAGGGATTTCAAACCGTCAAATTGTGCCCCATGGGCCCAGCTCGATTGCGTTTAGCATTTCGAGGCCCATTTACCAGTCTAGCCTCAATTCCCACCTAGAAAGTCAATTTTAGGACTCAAATTAGTTTTGACCTTGGATAGCCTTGATCTGAGCTTTCTATCTATATGTATTTTCATATACCCATAGGTGGGTCCCACTAGACCATGAGTTGTGGGATGTTCAAATCGTGCCACATGGCAAGATTTGAGTTGTTCACGTCAACCCTGTCATTCTCCCTTTGATTTTACTATAACTTTCCCACATTTTTCAAAACTACGCACCCATAGCGCCGCGTCCACTTTGGCTTGCTGCCATTGCGACCTCGGCCCTCATCCAGTCACCGGATTTGTAAGGCTGAGGTCCCGCCGGAGGCGAGCCAAAGTGGCTGCGGCACTGTGGGTATGTAGTTCTGAAAAATGTGGGAAAGTTATAATAAAATCAAAGGGAGAATGCTAGGGCTGAGGTGGACAACTCAGATCTTGCCACATGGAACGACCTGAATGTCTGACAATTCGTGGTCTAGTGGGACCCTACTTATCCTTCAATGCTCACTCCTACTAAGGCAATTCTTCATTAGTGATAAAAATACTTAGTCATATAATTATAAATAACAAGTAAATATATTCTACAACATCATTAATTGAGTCTTTTAGTGATTATGAGCCTATGTCAAGCTCTTATTATGTCGGGAGGGTGGCCGCCCCATCTAGCTTCAATCTTATATATGCACACACACACTATGTGGCCCATGGCTTGTAGTTGTTGATATTTGTTATTGACTCACCCTCTCGTTATCACAAGTGCATAATGAGTTATCTTGTGCCATTGCACCCTGTCATCCCTTTCGGCATGGGAAAGAATAATTAATCTTGTAAAAATTTTAAGGGTGCAACCCAACCCCGAGTCGGGACTAAGTCAATTCTTTGAGCTCGGTTGTGCTCGGTCCACGGTGATCAAAATTGGGCTTAGGCCAACAAAAACTCCTAATTAAGAATATATAATATTTCAAGTAATTATCCGAACCCAAAATTATGATGAGGCACCCGTAACTATGACACACGATCTTAATCTGAATAAAACAATAAAATTATACATTGGTATAATTTTGTACGAGCAAAAATGGATGCAATGAAATAAGTTTATTATATGATGATTAAAACTCGACAAAATAAACGTGCAACATACAAAATATTAAACTAATATGAAACAATCAATTATGTCATGCCTCACTTTTAAATTAATTATTCAAATTACAAGTCACCCTTAGCCAATCATAACTTGATTATTAACTTACTATCATGTATTTAATTACTAATATTAGTGTATTTTCCTTGATGCATTAATTATTTAACCAAAGAAATCATATTAAGATTACCACCCTAGAAAATTAGGTTACCATTTAGACTTTTAATTATTATCACATTTTAATTCTTACTAAGAAATAGCAATTACTTATTCCATTTATAATAGATTGAATATTTTTTAATAATAATTTATTAAGTTTTCACTAACTCTGATTAATTATCCTAAGATTAGTTAGACCGTCGTATCCAATTATTTAATATATCTTGATTAAAATTTAAAGGATATTTTATCAGTAGATTATTTTAAATTACTTAACTCGATAAAGGCTCGAACTTTATTTATTCTAAGCATGCTATTACGATTCAACGCTTGCGATTATTATATCATTATATTCTAAAAATCCATACATTAATTTACCAATACAACCACATAAGGTTACTATCTTTGTATTTTAGTAGTGACATTATAAATATAAATGATTGTAAACACTGAATGATAATTTATTTCTAATCTCATTTTAACTGATAAAATATTCATGCAACATTTATAATACACTCATACACATAAATTTACAACATTTTAATGAACCCAACAACGATTAACTATAATTGTGATTCAATTAATATTTAATAACTCATGATCGCATACACGTATTAACTTACTAAGATATAAAGACGTCATCCTTGTTACTTTAATTAATTATAACTACTTAATGAATAGATTAAAATATCATTCTTTAATTAGTTAACTATAACCATTAAAAAACACATATAGATCATGATTAGCTCTAACATTTATTAACATTATATAATATAATTAATATACATATCCCAAATCAAAACACAATATACTTATTTAATATTATATGAACAATTATTTATTAATAATTATCCCACCATGAACATGAATTTAAAGTACAACTACATACATAAATCAGCAACACTGACAATAATAACTAATAATAATAATAATAATAATAATTTAGTTATTTATAAATAATATAAAGCATGATTTCATTGATATCAATAACCATATGATAATAAACACATGATCAACCATTACTAATGTCATCACTTGATTTAATTTAACTCAATTTTAATTTATTATGAATTAATTAATATTTAATCACCCATTATCAAACCCAAACCAAAAAGAGCACAAACGCCCTGAAAATTTTTTTAATACACAACAAATACAGTTGCATGCACTTATGAAAATTTGTTTAATACACAACAAATACAGTTGCATGCACTTAGGACATAGAGTAACAAGGGGGAGAGAAGGAGAGGTATACATATATGCGAGAGAAGATGGAGATACTCCAATAAGGAAGAGACGACACAAGGGGGAGAAAAGAAAACATTGTGGATGTCTACTACATGGGAAGATAAAAGTGATAGAGTCTTTGTAATTTTTTACAAAATTGGCATCCATAATCGATTCTCCACTCCGAAAGGGATATGGTAATTAATGTATAAATTCTACTTGAAAATTTATACCCTCCTGATTTTACAAACTCACTCATAACATCCAACCACCTCATTAATTATTAAAATTTTCCACACAACTTGCTTAATTTATTAGATGCTTGAAATGTGAAAAGAATGTGAATCCGTCTGTCCAATTGATTTCTTGAGCATTCGAGTTTATTTGTGGCATGAAACAACTCATAGCATGGGTCTAGCTTATTGATACGTTTTAAAAAATTCGACTTGAATTCATTTGTTTCCACTTTATTGAGAAAAATCTGCACTCGTAAAAAAAAATTGAGTGCAGATTTTTTGGACAAAACCTATCTTGTCTTTACTATGAGTTATTTTCCTTGGTTGACAATAATTGTCGTTTTTCTGATATTCACGGGCCCAGATCGTTAGGCCTTTCGTGTGGGTCAGAACTTACCCAACAAGGAATTTTGCTACCATAGGACCATTAAAGTTAAAATCACCATTCGCCATGGCTTCGGTTGCCGACTCCCTTGTCAGCAGGTCACTAACTTCCATGTTCCTCCTCTAGAAAGACATGTCAGAGCTAGGGGCAGCCCCAATTAGATTGAATGTGATGATAGTTTATCATCCGAATCTATAAAATCAAATTTTGTCATTGAGTGGCAAATGGGAAATTCATGGAAAATTGCAATCCCCCATGTTGGAAGTAACCAATTAGGTTTATGACGAAACCTAGAAATTGATCACTGATCCAATTTGAGTACCTCTACGGGATAGACCTCAATAGAAAACTGAAGAGTAATGGCAGCAAGTGATTGAGTTTAGTAGTTCCAATCATATCCCATCTTATTTGGGCATGCATGTTTCTATGCTTTCATAGTTTTGGCTAATGACAAAATACCAAAAGATAATTAATAAAAATAGTTTGAAAAACAAATCTCACTCACAACTCCCAACTCAAGGCTAACGGGTACAACCTATGGTCAAACCTTATTCGACCAAAAGGGAAAAATAAAAAAATAAAATAAAATACAATAAATAAAACTTAATGGAAACAATCAATAAATACCACAAGAGTGATATACCCAAGTATAATAATTAATAATTTATCATATCATTCCCAAAAAATTAATTTAATTTTATAATATTTACAATTTGTTCTAAGATTTACAAAACCCTAAAAATAACTTAGTTATTTTCAGGGTTTTACAGTTTCCCCAACTTGGGAATTTCTGTCCTAGAAAATATATTAAGGTCACATGGAGAAAATTAGTCATTCACCTAACTTCTTCCTTATACTATTTTAAGCATTTCTTCCATGATGCGTTGGTATACTTGTAACTCTATAGAATTAGTTAAATATCTTCACATTTTCCCATACAAGTTCTCTTTAGAAAAATTAGGATTTACAATTTTCTTTCCACTTGTACTTTGTAATGGTTGATCACGTGAGTCATTTTGATCTACTTCTTCACTACTTCTACATCCTAAAGCCAAAGTTTTTGATGACGCTTCAAAAGTTCATCCTCTATTGTATTTGAATAGTCGTTTGAAATAAGTCTACACATGTTTCTATGCTTCATTGGTCTCCATACTTCCCATAAACTCATATCTTGCCACATAGCAAACTAAAATTCATTGGTGCATTTTTTCTCAATTTAAGCATTGTCATTCATATGCATAGCTAAAGTGGGGCACAATCTCCCATGATATTGTCATCCATATCGCACAAGTGTCTCATACCACCCATACTACCTAGATAATACCTTCAATTGTAAAGACATCCCATATGGTTAAGTGTCACGTGAACCCAACATGACACATTAGTGGCATAGTGTCCCATACCGGTGCTTATGCCTTGACGCACTGTCAGAATGTCCTCTAACTCAATAAAAGCTTTTGAATATGCTAAAGATGTCTCTATAAATTAATTACCTATACGATACCTCGGGGTCTCATATCTTTCTAAAGGTTCCCTTTTAATTTGCCCTTTGACTTACAACTTGTTCCGCATCTAGAAGTCTCCACCTCAGTCCCCACTAAGGAAATTTTTGATTGTCAATTCTTTAAAACATCCCCCCACTATTAATAATACTATTAGTGTTACTTCATCTCTTTCGTCTTCCTTCTATTCTTTTTAAATATTTTTTCTGACAATAAAAACGTACATAGTTATGCATAGTGTATGATATAAAGTGTCTTATCAACTTATTTCACAATTATTTTCTTATTATTTAACAATTATCCAAATTTTTGTATTATCTAATGGTCATTCTTTCTCTAGTGTCTTACTATATATTTGTATACTGTATTGACAGAATTTCTCTTGCTAGATAAACCTTTGACTACTTAGTATTGGTGTTAATCTAGCCTCCCATACTGGCACTTTTGACTCTTGGGTTGGTCCAATCATGTCCTTAACATTCATATCTTCCACAATGTACAACACCACTAGGGTTTTAAACATCATTTTATTCACAACAATTGAATTTGATGGTGGGCTAGACTTATGTTGGTTAGGTTGCCGGTCACTAGCCAAAGAAGGTCATCGGCTGGGGCTAGTAACAGGCTAAGTGTGGGAATTTTGGCGATGAAATTTTTTAAGGTGGGTGGATTGTGAGATCCCTCAACTTAGTATAACATCTAATACCTACTGTGACACCCTGAATCTGGCTCGCTTGAGAACTGAATCAAAAGGTCATGAGTCCCAAGTAGATCTACTCTCAACGTCTCAAGATGGAAGATGTCAATCGCTCTGTATGGATGAATGCACAAAAATCCTAACATGCCACTACATGAATGACATGACAACTTGTTCATACCAAAAATAATGACGATAAAATCGATAAAAAATTTCTGAGATAAAATAGACAAAATCTCCCCTTAAAGTGCAATTAGGGGCCACCCTGTCAAATCAACATGTATGAACATAGAAACCCAGATACATTCATTGCATTATATTTTTCACCTATACATTTAATTTGGCCACATCACAATATTCTACGTTTTTTGGTCTTGACCCACCTGTTCATTCTATTTACATTTCCACCTTTTATCGTTTAGACTGCACACTAATGTATATTTCAAATCCTATTATCACTATCCATTTCTATATACCAAAAATCTTTATCACAAGTGTTTCATTTTCATAATAACATAACAAAACAATTGAAATAGTAAAAACAAACATTTTGTTAGCAAGAATGCGTGAGTGTGTGCAAGGTAAGTCACTACTCCTCGTCCAAGCCGGCATATCCAGTATTTAATCCTCACCTACATATATATAAAGAAAAATGTTAGTAACGAGTGTTACTGGTCCAAAAATATAACTACATAACAAACTGGCAAATGTGAGCTGACTCTCATTTTGAATAAAAACATTTATATACTTTTCGTGAACACTCCTAAGGGCATCTATTGAAAAGCCATCGGGCTATAGAATCTCAGCATTTTCTCATTTTCCTAGTCCCTTGGAACTACCAGTATATCCTAAGCCCTCTCATTTCGTCCATAATTCTCCTGGCCATGAGCACGAAAGATGAGTCTAGTACCCTTTAAACTACAAGTTCAAACGTGCATTGTACTAAACAATACCTATAAACCGCCACATTTCTACAGGTGTTAGGAACTCAAAATGGGAGTTGTAAGGATCCCTCGGGAATGGAATAGCCCACTCATTAATCCAGAGCCCGTTTTCACTGGCACATGTGTAACACCCCAAATCCAGTTTACGCATAAGAACCGAACCGAAATGTCACTGGTTCTGGTTAAGTAGGCTAACTTGAACCCAAGCAAGTGGATCTACTCTTGGGGTTTCAAGATGGAAGATGTCAATTGCTATGCATGGATGATGTATAGATCCCTAACATACTACTGCATAGATGACATGACAACCAATTTGCATACCAAAATAATTTTGATGAAAATCGATAAAAATTTGTTAAACAAGACGGATAGAGTTTTCCCTAAATATACAATTAAGGACCGCCCAATCAAAACAACATGTGTAATTACAAAAATCAATATACATCATATTTTGCTCATAAATATTTAATTCTGTCACCTCAAAATATTCTATGTTTTGGGTCTTGACCCACCAGTTCATTCTATTCACATATCACTTTTATCATTCGATTTGCACATTAATATCTATTTTCAAATCATAATATCACTATCATATACCTTGCATTACATCACATCATTTTCAATATAATGACAACATAAACAAAACATTAACATTCTATTGTCTAACATGTGTTTATGTAAGAGACATCACCGCTCCTCCGTCTAGGCTGGCTCATCCTACTCATGATCATCACCTACATATATTATAAAAACATGTGAGTAACGAGTGTTACTAGTCACAAAATATAACTAATATCAAACTTGCTATGAGAGCAAACTCTCATATGAAATATCATCACCTACATATATTATAAAAACACGTGAGTAATGAGTGTTACAGCCCAAAACATAACTAATATCAAACTAGCTATGAGAGCAAACTCTCATATTAAAGAACATCACCTATATATATTATAAATACACGTGAGTAATGAGTGTTACAAGTCCAAAATATAATTGATACCAAACTGGCTATGAGGGCAAACTCTCATATGAAAGAAAACATTTTTGAACTCTCTAAAGGGCATCTACTAAACTGAAAGCATCTCTAACTAAACTGATATACTGCTGCTATGCCTCTCTCAGCATTTTCTCATTTCACTTTCTGGTCCCTTAAGACTACTATTATATTCTAAGCCTTTTCCTTACCTCCATACCCACTCATGTAGCACGGTTGTCAGCATTTTCGGCTTCACAGGCACATGCCCACTCGCAATACATGGTTGTCAGTATTTTTGGCTTTGACTGGCACATGCCCACTCACAATACATGGTTGTCGGTCTTCTTGGCTTCGATTGGCACATGCCACTCGCATAACATGGTTGTCGATCTTCTCAGCTACAATTGGCACACGCCCCTTGCATAACATGGTTGTCGATATTTTTGGCTTCGACTGGCACATGCTGCTCACATAACATGGTTGTCGGTGTCCCAGGCTTTGACTGGTACATGCCCGGTTGCATAGTATGGTTGTTGAATTTCCCTCATTGAAAACATGAAAACTACGTATATATAGGTCTGGGTGGGGATTTATAAAATAGGATCGAAGGCAACTTGTGGTGGATCTTGTTTTCGAAAACATACTCAAGGGATCTCATCCTCGAGGGTTACTAATCCGAAAAATTGGTTGATTAAATGGCCCGGGTTAAGTGGGATCCAATAAAATGCCACTTAACTCATCCTACAAGTAGTAAAACAATACCTAATAGAATAGAGCACAAAAATAAGAAATGAGTCCTAAATGACCTAGTAGAAGCTCCAAGCGTATTTGCGAGCCTAGGCGGTGAGTTCCTACTCTATACCTAATCATCAGTCATGTAGCGACGGCGACAAGGTTGTGGCTAACTTGAGTGAGGATCGTGGGGGACAAGAGAAGGAAGGAAAAGAAGAAGAAAGTTGGGTGAGAAGGATGGTGGTGAGAAAAATAAATGGTCGGTGAGAAAAATAAATGGTTAGTGAGAAAAATGAATGGTCATCTTGAAATTAAAACTTGACTAAACTAAAAATCACGGTCAAACCACCCGGTTCAGACTATAAAACCTTGATTCGAGTCACGGGTTTTACAATGTGCACCTACTCAAAATACGTGTGAGTAGGTCTTTCCCATCTCTCATCTCACTAAAACCCGATAAAACTATATATAGGCCTGGGGAGGGATTTATATAATATGCCCGAAGGCAAATTGTGGTGGATCTTATTTTCAAAATCAAACTTGAGGGAACTTATCCACGAAAGTTATTAATTAGGAAAACTGGTTGACTAAATGACCCGGGTTAAGTGGGATCCAATAAAATGCTACTTAGCCCATCCTGCAAGTAATAAAACGAACATATAATAGAATAAATCGTAAAGTAGGGAAAGAGCCCTAAATGAACATGGCAGAAGGTTCGAGCGTGTTCTTGCGCCTAGGCGACGAGCTCCTACTCTGTACCTACACATCAAACTAAAAGCTAACACCCACTCATGATGCATTCGCACATCCTATAGCATGCACACATCAATCATACATCAATCTTATATAAGTTTTCCCTACTCTACATTGCATTAGATTACGATACTTAGTTTACCTAATTAGTTCCTTAACATTCGTTTTAATACAATTCAATCAAGCAAATTTCATATTTTTATTTATAATAAAATTACAAACTCGTCAATTCATTAATCACAAGGGCGGTGTCGAGGGTTTGGGGAGAAGAGGGTTGGGGTGATGGTTAGGGGAATTTCATGAATAAAACATAACTCCAGTCCGATTAGAGTAAAAAATAATAACTAACTCGTAATAAATTCTTAAAAAATCAAGAAAAATAGGGGAAAATCCCATAAACTGTAATACTCACCGTAACATCACAATGACATGCTCTATAACTAATAACCTACCCAAACTACTCTGTAATGTATCCAAATGCATTATTAGGCCTAAAAATAATTATACAATCAGTACTAAAATAAACAAATAAAATCTGTGTACTCTCATATATTATGATGACTCATTTTGCTATTGTCTTACTGACATTATCATAGTATACTTGGATACACATGACCCATGTGGATCATAACACACGACTGGCCTCGGCTTAGTACGCAAGTTCTGAAATTGACTCGACTAAAATTAGCGGTTCTAACTATAAAATCTGACTCGGGTCATGGGTTTTGCACCTACTGGGGTAAGATCTTGTTTATAAATGGGAACAAACTATAGATCTTTAACTTGGATAACCACTTTTGAAGATATGGCTTAGCCCATTATGTTGCACTTTGGGCCAGGTTATAACACATATTATTAGAGCCTCATGGTTCCATGTTAGATGACTAGGGACGTTGGCCAAGCTGCCAATTACCACCAAAGAAGGTCGTGGGCTAGGACTAGCAACAGCTTAAATGTAAGAATTTTGGGGATAAAATTTTCTAAGGTAGGTAGATTGTGAAATCCTTCAACTTAGTCCTACATCTAATACCTAATGGGGTAAGATTCTGTTTATAAGCAGAAATGGACCTTAGGTCTTTAACTTGGTTAACCACTTATGAAGAGATGACATAACCCATTGGTTTGTACTTTGGGCCGGGTCATTACCAAATTGAATAAACATTGATAGGAATCAATAACATCAAATCAAGGTAATTGTTACCATCATGTACCTTTATATATAATATTCAAGCATGTATCATAAATATAAATATATATAAATATGATTTGACCACATACTCACAATCTATCAATATTAGATCAATTAGCTACTTAATTAATCTAATTTCACCTTATGTCGGTGTGTAACTACTCTATAGCAACCTTTGCTCTTTTATCTTTTTCATATCTGCAATTTACTATCCTTTTTAATAGCTCTTTCTTCTTGTCTATGATGGATTTACCACCCTTTGTAGTGATTTTCCCCCATCAAATTATTTAAAATTACATACCTATGTAGTGCGTTTATAAATTCATGTTCCATGAATTACTCGCTGATTTAATAATGTATACCACATACATCATTGGCTCATCTTTTCACAATAATTTTACAAGAGAAAATAATCATTATTATTAACCTTGTCCTTATTATATTATTTTGCTCTTCTTCACGAGCAATTGTTAAGTTTGCATGTAAAACCCGTGACTTGAGGCAACATCTTATATTAGTGAACTAGTTGGTTCAGCCGTCTATTCGAGTTGAGTCAGTTTCATGACACGCGTCTTGAGCTAAGGATGGTTGTGGGTTATGAGCAATGAGGGTCAAGTGTACCCAAATATGTGATGATAACGTTAGAAAATTGATGAGAAATGAGTTATCATAGTATATGATAGTATGCAGTTATTTTTTTATGTATTTGATTGTATAATTATTTTTAAGCCAAAAAATGCAATAGGACATATTATATATCATTTTGGGTGGGTTATTACTTATAGAACATGTCATTTTGATATTATGGAGTGTAATATATTTTATGATATTTTTTAATATTTTTTGGATTTATTTAAGAATTTATTAGGAGCAAGTTATTACTTTTTCCACGAATCGGAGTCGAGTCCGCTTTTATTCACGAGATTGCCACCCAATCCCTCCCCTGATGGCTTTCTCCCTCTCCCCTAATCCTCACCGTCTATGCCAACTCTGGCTGCCGCACCACCACCGATCGACTCCACTGTAGCTCTACCGATCATCCCTGACCACCACGATGCTCAAGAGCCGCATGCTTGCGCGGTGCTCTCAATGCCTTTTCGCCACCGGCCATGCTACTCCACCATTGACATGCCACCATTGCTGCCCCCTTAGACCCTAGATGTCTTTACCCCTCCCCGTGCACCACTGCCGAGACCAGCCATTGGGCAAGCTGACCGACCAATAGTCGTCAATGGCGACCATTGTCGCCGTTGCCCTCACCACCACCATGGTCATGTTGAGGTCGCTGAGCCGATGCTGACCCACAACCTTGATCACCTTGCCAAAAAAGGCACCAAAAAATTGCCTGAAAGTTGCCGAAAAACTGTCGAAAATCACCAAAAAAATTGGATTTGCTCGAATTTGTCGAAAACCGCCAATTTTTGCCGAATTCATCCAACGAAACCCAAACAAGCTTCGGATGCTGCCGGGTGCCAAATTTGAGTCCTGAACCACCGATTGGCGACGACGCAAGGTATAATTAACTCCGACCTAATTATTTAAAATTGATAATTATTATTACCTCAAGCTAGGATTTGATTGATTGACAGAGTAAACTATTTTTATTGTAAATAAAAATGAATTTACGTGATTTGAATGATATGAAATAAATGCTAATGAACTGATTTAGTAAGTAAAGTATGAATTGCTAATTAATTGCACTGCAACTTAGAAAATCATGATGTGAATTGATGTGAGTGCTTTGATGGGAGTGTGATATAGGATGTGTGAATGCATCATAGTGAGCATTAGCTTTTAGTTTTTATGTGTAGGTATAGAGTATGAGTTCGCCGCCTAAGCACGTGAACACGATAGGAGCTTCTACCAGGTTCATTTTGGACTCACTTCTAGGTTGATTCTCTCACTCTATCGTGATTTGATTTAACAGGTAAGTAGACGTGCCAAATAGTGGATTTATCGTATCCCACTCCACACGAGCCATTTAGTTGTATGAATTTCCTAATTAATAAGACTCGAGGATGAGATCCCTCAAGTTTGTTTTTGAAAACTCAAATCCAAATCATGATGTCTCTAAGCCTACAATATTGAAATCCCTACCTAGACCTATGTACATATAGTTTTCTCCGGTTTTCCAGTGAGATCTGAGACAAGGGAAAGTCGACTCACGTGCACCACGAGCAGTTGCACGTGCTAGTCAAAGCGGGGTATGGATTGGTGAGTGGGCCATTCCACTCTTGAGGGATCTTGACAACTCCACCTTTGAGTTCCTCAAATCTAGAGAAGTGTGGAGGATTATGGGTACTGAAATACAGTGCATATCTAGACTTGTGGATTCAAAAGATACTTAAGGTGCTTGTTTGAGAGTACTCGGGCTCTATGGCTCAGGGCCATGAATGATACGGAGGGTGTGGAGGGCTGTAGGATAATTGATTTTCCCATGCCGAGGAATAGTTTGAGAATGCTGAGGCATCTATGAGTTAGAATGGGACATTATCAAGCCGAGGCTGATAACTCCTGATTAGTGCCCTTATGAGTGATTATAATGAATAAGTATATGATAGATTTTATTTAACAAGAGAGTCATCTCTTATGTGCCAGTTTACTATTAGTTATTTCTAAACTAGTAACAGTTGTTTCTGTCATTTTTGTATTATATATGTAGGTGAGAACTTGAATAACTGAACGCTGTCAGGACCGTCGAGGAGAAGCACTGCAACTTTCACACATGTACCTGCCGAGAATGAGTGAGAATGTGGTGTGATGAACTAATGTGAATGGTGTGAATTAAATGTTATGACATTTGATTATAGGAAATCATGTGTGAATTTAATGAACTGATCTACGTGTAATGTCAATAAAACTGAATAGGATGAGCTAAGGGGTTGAGACCCGATGCAACAAGATAAAAATGATTATGATATAAATGTTGGATTAAAATACAATGTTTTGGTCTAGTTTTATGTTTTTATCAATCTATATATATAATATTTGTTGCGGATAAGGTGGTCCATATTGTACTTTTAGGGGAAACTGTCCGTTTTGTTTTAAAAATCATTATTTTTTCAAACTTTTAATGTGTTTGTGTTGTTTTGAATATGGATTGCATATCATAGCTTTCATTTAGAACAATGTTAGAACCTAAACATCTCATCCATGCGTTGAATGTTTCGTCACCATCTTGAGACGCCGAGGGTATATCCAGATTGACTTAACCGTATTATGTAGAATAGCAAACGGTTTAGTCGCCGATAGCATTCAGTCCATGCAATAGCCAACCACTTAGCTTTACTGAAAACTCTAATTCAGCCCATGACATGTTTCGCATCTCTTTACTAAAGAAGTATATTCCAGATGAATCCCACAAGATGGATTTCAATGAGCTGAAAATTCAGGAGGACATGTCTTACATTGAGAAGCCCCTGGAGATTTTAAACACAAAAAAGCTACTAAGGACAAAGGTCATCCCAATGGTAAGAGTTTTATGGTGGAATCATGCCCTAGAAGAAGCCTCATGGGTGGTTGAAGCTTATTTGAGAGCAAAGTACATGGAGCACTTTCCATAGCTAAATTTTGGGATGAAATTTCTTTAAAGAGGGTAGAATGTTTCGTTAGCTTTATTTCCCTCTCTTGATTAAGATATATCCAAAGTTAACTCTTCATGTTTAAGCACATAAAAATTTTTCTTTCGATAAGTTAGCCTAGACTAATGAAAGGTACTTTGAATTATATAGTTGTGTGTTAATTATTTTGAGTTTGGCTATGTGAGATCTTCGTCTAACGCTCACTCATGAAATGGGGCAAATGATCAAGTGAAATCCCTAGGGATTACTTGGTCATACAAGCTATAACCTTTGGTGGACAACTTGGACACGGTCATATGTGAATCAATTATATATTTCAAATGGTAAGTTTGACTAGTTTTTGTGCCAATGTTTGGGCTTAAGCAATTATTTACACATTCAGAAGATCTAAGTTGAAGTGTAGCATTGTTAGTTGTCCAACGGTTGAGTTTTGCCTAGGTTCGGTCATTAGATGTGGATAAGTTTGTCCATTTAGGCTTATGTGTTCAAAGTTTAAGTGTAGTTTACTCTGTTAAGATTAGGAGGATGTCCTAGGTTGTGTAGAAGGCCTAGAGTACATAAGGGACGACTAGGTGGGCGAATTGAACTTTTGCAATTTGGAGCCCTATCTGCCATCCCTCCTTCTTGTCTCTCTCTCTATTGACTCCCTCTCTATCTACTCTCTCTCTCTCCTCTCTCTCTCTCCTTCTCTATGCCATCTCCCTTGTTGGAGATCGTGTGTGGAGTTGTTGGAGCAGAAATCTTGGCAAATTTGCTGAAGAAGAGGCTCAGTAATTATTCTTTGTTGAGATGGATTAAGTTTAGAACATGAATTCCATTAAATTATTCTTTCTCTTAACCAAAATTATGAAAAATAGGTTAAATCATGTTAAAAACATGCTAAAACCCTTGTTTTGTTGTTTGGAGAGCAAGAAAATTTATTTGATAAAAATCGGATCAGGTACTAAAAAGATAAACAAATTCAGATTTGAAGTCCTAGCACTAGCAGTCATAGCGCTGCTCAACTAAAAGTAAAGAAGACGAGGCCCAGCATTGTGGCTTCCAAAGCCGGGGCTGCCAGCCTCGTGACCTTCACTTATTAGAAAAATATGTACACAACACAATGCCACAATGCTCTCACTTCCTGTTGTGAGAGCCACAACTTTCACTAATTGTGAAACCCTTGCCAAGCCCTAACACCATAGTGCTCAGGTCCAATGCCGCAATACGCATATCCTAAGTATGATTTTCATGTTTTATTGCTAATGTTGAATAATGTATGCTATGCTCAAGATTCATTAATCATTGTATGATGTTGGTATGATAATGTTAACTTCTTATTGATGTTTATAATGGGTTGTATGCAATCATCATCATCATCTTTTATGTCATATTGTAAACAAACCTAGTCAATAGCCTTCCTTGCTCTAAAACGTCTCGGCTATCACCTCCTAGCTTGAGCAATGGAATAAGCATATACATATCACTATCTGACTAGAATGCACGTGTATGCATGCATGATCTACCATGACCAATCATTCATCATTTAATCCACATGTCAATAATCATTACAACATGTATTTAAAATCATATGAGCGCTATCTAACCTTTAAAAAGGCATATATACATCATACGTAAAGTTTAGACAACAATTAAAAGAGTTTTATCAAAATTATCATGAAGGAAACGGCTCTCGAAGCCGGCCCTGGGGCGCTGTTTTTCAAAATTTTCTTTTAATGCAATGAGCATTGTGGCATGGAGCCATCTTTCAAAAAGATTTTTTCCGAGTTTTTTCATCTTTATTCAACAACAAAATAAAGTTCAAACTTCATGAAATTTTAAGATTTATTTCATAACATGTTATACGACATTTCTCTAAAACAATTTTTAGTTTTGTGGCCTCTATCAAAATTCACCATTAAAACATTATTATATTGAACAAGTTTCTAATTTTAACTAAGGTTTTGCAAGAAACCACTCAAAAATGTTTAGAACGAGATGATACTTCCTACACCTCTTATTTACATAAAATTTAAGTGTTGAGAATGCTTCTTGGTAAATAAAAACAATTTCTTACATTATTTTTATTCAACTTATTCTTTTAGGCATCAAACAACACAAAATTGGTTTCTACATTGATTAAGCCTAATTGCATCAATCATAATTCAGTTCATGGTCCCGATTATGATGTACATGTATCTAATAATCAAATAAACATTCATCAACCATGAATATACATTTGTATATAATTCAAACAAAATACAATATGAATATACACATAGTGCATAAATTAATTATGTTAAAATTGAATTACTAAGCTCTTCTTCAATAGTTTTCAATTGGTGATGACTTACAAACCTTCTAACCACCAGATAGGATGAAGGACAAGAGAAGAGGAGGAGGATGACTTGCAAGAGAGAACAGATGGTTGGCTCTTTATGTTTTGGCAAAGAAAAAGGGTTGACCACCCTCAAAAGGTATTTATATAGTCCTTCCCTAATTCTCCCTTTCCTTAATTACCCTTCAAGCCTCCTACTAAGCCTAGAGAAACTGCTTTCCATGCTCTAGCCCTTACCTAGACCATCTACAGCTTCACCCACTTAGCCATATTTAACTAAATTAAACCATTTGTGGCTAATCAGGGTAACCTTTTTCAGTGCTAGTTCTAATTAACAATGATTCACATTGGCAAGAAATTAATTATTTAGAGTTGGCTCACAGTCTGACAGCATCCACTTATCTGTCAAGATAACTTCCTTACTTGTTAAACTATCTTTCACAACCCTTTTCTACTCCTTTCACATAATAGTTTGATCACGCCTTCCCATACTATATATAATCAACAACGTAACTGAATTAATCAGTGCACCACACACCATAATTTGTTTAAAGTACAAAGAAAAACTTTGTCCCGATTAAAAATATTAAGTATGTCCATCTAAGTTGTCTCTGTAACACTAAGTATGAGTAATAAAAATTACATGATATTACATCGGCTACCGCCACCGGCACGCATGGTTTACTAGCATGTTACTCAATAAAATTTATTTTTTTCGAATGGGAAGGTAGTTTTCTCATTATATTAAAATTTTCATTTTCTTTTAATTATGTTAGATTTTCCCATCTGGTAACATCAGAAATTTTCTCCCTTTTTCTTGTAAGAAACTCTATTTTTTATTGTAATTAATCATATAAAAAAATTTCTCTAAGTTTCTTATCTTCTCTTTTTCTTATCTCTTTAGATAAGAAATAGATGAAAAATTAATTTTACATTCAGGGCAACAGGGAAAGAAATTATAATATTTTATACTACAATTTAGATGTAACCATACTTAATTTGAACACAAAATAATTTGTTGAATATTATTTTACATATAAAACATATTAAATATATTTACTTTTATTAAAATTGAATATTTTAAAATTTTTATGTTGTTTACACTAATTTAATGCTAACCAAGCATACCATTATGAAATATATACATGTCATAGACATGCATTTGGAATTTCCTTATCTCTTTCAACCTCATTTTGAAGATGCTACTGGTGAAATTTAGTACAGGTGTCTACTCTGTGTTTTATATCTTTTAGCCTCATTTCCTTGATTTAGTCTCTGACTTTGAAGGGCTGGATTAGTTCTTGAAATAAAAATTAGAGACAATTATGTGTGGGAGGCAATGAATTTTGTTTATTATTTGTGGAAGAAAGTATATTTATTATTTATCAAAAAGAGATGTGTATCTTGCTTTTTATAATGGCAAAATTGCCTCTAAAATGCATTTTACAAGGGCAAGGAAGTGGGATGACTTGGTTTATTGATGAATTTCATTGTAAAACGCGGGCATTTTACCCGAACCAAGGTGCAGGCCTAGCCTTTTTGTCATGTGCATATGTATGGTATAGTATGTGCGAGTCATGACCTTAGTCTCTCCAGGAGCTCGGCACTACCCGGCTTGACACTATGCTGCATTGACTCTTTTTTTCGATTTTTATTAAGTTGAGACAAGTTGGGTTAAGGACCGTGTATCTCGCGAGTATATATTGCTTGCCATGTGTTTGGACTACTTTTTAGTCGATCCTAACTTGAGCGTGACCTGCAACACAGTTCCCAAGGTCCCCCAGTTGCCTTAGTGTACAAACTCTAAGTGCGTGGGATCTAGTCCGAGCATAAAGGCACCCTACCAATGCCCTTGCATTGACCAAATTTTGAAATTAGAGTTTTCAGCCAAAGCAAAGGCACAAGTACAGCGCCCTTGGGCGATGCCTATGTCCTAGTTTGGCCTAGACGTGCCTATCATGCCAATAGACCATGCTATCTGTGATTTGGGTCACAAAGGTCAGCACCCATGTTTTGGGGCAAGGGCCTTGTGCCGGAAGGTTTTCCCTTTTCTATAAAACAATTTTTTCCACTTTTGACCCCTTCTTTTGCTTTCCTCTGACTTTCCCTTGCCTCCATGCCTCCCCATCTTCCTTCCTTGGCTTCTCCTTGACCTCTGAAGCCTCTCCAAGGTTTCCTAAGGGCCTAGGGTTGTAGGTCTTGGGGTGGGATGCAACAATATACCTCCCCTCGGTGGGTTGGAAGTAAGCCTCTTCTCCTTTGGAGTTTTATTTGTTGTTGCTTGGTTATGTGCTAGGTGAATGCTTTTCTGAAATTCTTCTCATGTAGCTGATTGAGTTAGTAGCATTTAGGTGGTAGTTTCAAAATTTTATCTTGCTCGATTATATAGTTATGTTTTGTTTAGCATGGCATGGTTGCCTAATTGTACTATCTTGGTAGATCTACGATAACTCTCTTTCTACGTCATATTTTTGCATGCTATAAATTGAATATTGTTTATAATAGGTAGATCAATAATGTGGATGAAACACATTTCTCTTGTTTTGGCCTTTATGAGCATGTATGGGATCCAAATTAGGCAAAATATGGCGGCTTTACTGCTTTCAATAGCCTACTACCATTTTCCCCAATTATGTCCCCCTGTTTTAGGCATGCTTTGCATACTATCTTTTGCATGTTTGTTTCGTTCAGTGTTGGCTATGACTCACTAAAATTCCAAACTAAAATGACCTCAATAAAGGCCCAAACAAAACCACCCCTAATCATTGTATGTGCTTGTTGTGTTTCTCGTATGCTTGGCTATGTTCTAAGTTTGTGCTCATAGTTGAGCCTGTAAATCATATTTATAAAATCTACAAAAATTTAATAAAGACTGATTGATTATCTACTCTGAACATGCAAAATTTGGGCTTATGTAAAATTTATTAGTGGTGGCTAGCTTAGATTTTGGGAGTACACAAGAATGGATGGTGAAATGTTAATTCCCTAGCTCTAGTTGCAAAATTCATTGAGCCTAGTGTGAGAGGTGAAATTTTATGAAAATTCTCCTAGACCTTAGGTCTCTCTAAAATTTTAGGGCCTTTAATTTTGTAAATAATTTTGTAGTAATTTCCCAAGCCATTTAGGTCTTGCTAGCTTGAGAAATGCCTTTGTTAATGCTACTCTTCCTGAACCCACTAAGGCCCAATTACTTTGGCTTTAGACCTGATCTTTTACTAAGATAAATCTGACAGTGTTGGTCAACTCAACATTTTCACCCATGCTCATTTGGAGTCTCCAAACCTTTGAGCAAAGACTTAGTAAAATTGGTGCGCAGCCTAAGAACATTTTTCCTAGCACCTTAGCCTAACCTTAGTGGGCCTTGTTTACTATGTTGGCCCATTGACAACACTTGCTAATTTTTATACCAAACCCTTCAAGTGTCAACGACCACTGGTCTAAATTTCAGTCCATTTGAACACTGTTTGGCCCCTCTAAAAAATGTTTGGTTAAGTTCATTTAATAAAGTCCTAAGTATGGGACTTTTCACTAAGTGTACTTAGCAACATGAAACCCTAATTAAGGTTACCTAATGAGGATTAACACTTTACTAAGCAAGATAATCTAGATAAGTAATCCAATTGTGATTCGGGTTCATCTCTTTGCTAGGATACTCGGAGTGGGCTTGCCAATTTAGGACAAGAAGTTTAACTCGTTCAGGTCCGTAGGACTCTTCTTCTTTATCTTTGCTTGGCTCCATGAGTGAGGTTTTCACTAGGTTTTAGACATAAGACGACGTTGATGGCATTTTATCAAATCCCTTCAATGTCAGGCCATCTATCAGAAGTTTTCCAAAGTTTAATAAAACTTCATGGATGAGATCCATTGAAGGTTTTCAAACCGGAAGATCAAGAAAGCCTATGATATAAGCCATTACCATAAGCCTATAATGTAAGTATACTAATTTTACGTTTTTTAGGAATTTGAGAGTGAATGGTACAGTTATGTATGAATTACACTAGTACTTTTTAACACCCTAAAGTAGTGCAATGTTAGTAGGATACTGTGAATGTAGCGTGTTTATAGAAATTGGGGAACTATCATTGTTCCAGGCCACTTGAGTACCATAGTGAGCGATATGTGGAGGAAGTGAGCAGGTAAGCATAAGTTTGTAAGTATGAAGCCATTGATTTGATCCAACATATTTTATGATATTAGTCCATGTTGGCCTAAGCTTACTACCATGAGATATATTTTGGAAGTTTCATAATTTATCGTGAGTATCAAGATATTAATCTGGTAGTATTGTTTTATCAATAGTTATTTTCAATTGGTTTTTCTATATCTATGTAGGTATGTATCCCTATTAGTGGTCAGCACAGGTGTATGAATAAGAGGCTCATGGTAGGGGATGGTGTAACCCCATTTTCAAATGTATAAACCCTATTAAGGCCAATACATTCATCATCCTAGCGCGCATGCATAACTTAAATAACATATAATTCAAGAATTATAACATATATTAGAATATGAATAAGTAGAATAATAATACTATAAGCCGATCGACCACGTTCTAGTAATATCACTAATCCATAAGTCTTTATGTTCATAAAATATACTAATAATATAATAATCATCTCAACACAGGCCCACTAATAAAACTAACATTTGGAAAATAAAGCAAGAACTAATGCTGAGAGTCTCCATCATGTCTCTCCTACACTCCAGTAGCTACGTACATACAAAATGTCCACTCAGTATCTCCTACAAGGTACTAAGTCCACTACTCACATATATAGTATGTAACACACCATTTTTTGGTCCAAGGGCGGAGTGCAATGTGATGTTATAATTTGGAGCTATTCGTTTGTCTACAATCATTCAAACTTTATAGAAGTGGATCTCAATCATCAAGGAGGCTAAAATGAACACCTGACAAGATTTCATACAATGCATGCTGATCATACTACGGTATGAAAGTTGTTAAACTTAGGGAGCTCCTAGCATGAGCACTTCAACTTACGGGAGAGGAACACCTCCCTAGCAACTCGAGGGTGACTTTAGAAATGCATACATGATCATTCCTAACTACATAAGAGGTGAAACCTTGCTGCAATTAATAGCTTGATCTTGAAAGGATGCAAATTCATGATTCAGTTCTTATACATAGTTACAACCTTAAAGTTAGGTACCCTTATTCTTATGAACTTATTACACACAGCACAATGGTTGTGGTTATCTAATACACATACCCATGATCGACAATTAAACATACAGAGACATCATTGAGTATGAGAGCATCATACTCTAACACCGCTCATTCACGCAAAATGAATCGCATGCTTCTTCGGCCCACGCTACTTTAACACACACATAGCTACAACCAAATATGTTTAGTATATCTAAATTACTCCACGTCATGTTCCAAGGAATTGAAGCTTACACACCCGATAGACAATTATTAGCCTTTGCACCAAAATGTGCCACAAAAATCAAATAATATAAAACTAAATAAAACACATGTGTGCAATGAACCATCATATAGACTCAATTTAATTGCACAACGTTCTAGGGAGATTTTGGGCACAAGCCCACAAAATAATATAATCCATACATCAAAAGTTCATGGTCTAATTCCACAAACACATAAGTTAGAAAAATAAGCACACATCAAGCACAATCCCCCACCATGAGCCCTTTGATCGGTCTGCCTATCCTAACCAAGAATGCATACCTACATAAATATAGGAAAAATATTAGTAATCAAACAAGTTTGATTATATGTACGAAAGTAGCTACCGATAATATAAAATTGATTGATGGGTATCTCAATATCCATAGAAAAATTTAGATACTCCAAGAATACAACACATTATAATATGGGCATAATTGGCCATGTTTCATAATAAAAATATCATATGCCAGACAAATCAATGGCAAAAGTGTAAAGATAAACATACTCGCACCCTCAAACCCTCCATATATCGCCCACCGGGGTACTCAGGTGAATAGAAACCAAAGTGCCACAACTTTCATAAAATGTGTTGTGTTACGCAGTTGCCTCTTACGTTGCACCACATTAGGTTATAAAGGAGTACTGGTGCAATTCATATAACCCACTCCACTCACACTCTTCTTCATTAAACCGTCAAATTCGCGTACTTGTATAGTAAGTTTAGGTAAGAACTTATATCACAAATATATTAATCTTCAATTTTAAAAAACAACAATGGTCTCATTCTTGTAATTTTATTAATCAACAAAAAATGTAACTAATGTATCTCCTTCATAAATTATTTCTCCACAATGGCCATGAACGGCTGCTCCTGCAGTGGCCAAATGAGGCTTGGTCGATCTGATTACTAAGGAGTCACCATGAATGGTTACAATTTGTCCCGATTTGATGTGTGATCTATATTTGTATATAGATCCATTTTCCTAAAAAGTTGTCCAAGGCTAATTATTGAGAATGTCTTCTCACAAGAATTATGATGTAGAAAACACCAATTCAAATTGAATGCATTAAAAATGGTGTTAGTACATAGATAAAATGTCATCGACATTGTGCTATTGTCTAAAACCTAGGTTAAATACTCTCTCGAGGAGTGCAGCAATACATGAAGCAGAAGAGTCCTATAGACATGGAAGAGTGAAGGTCTGTGTCCTAGGTTGATGAGCTTACTCCACGTAACCAAGCACAAAGATGGAATCCAAATCAGACTCAGATTATATTGGCACACACATCAATGCAAGGCCTCAACTCATGCACAAAACAAAAGATATCTAATTAACTTAATTACATTCTTAATGGTGCATTAAACCTCATTAGGTAACTTAATTAGGGTTTAGGGTTACAAGTATAGTTAGTTAGAAAAGTCCAATTTAGGGTTTAATTGAACGAACTTAATTGGACAATTTTTTGGATGGGCTAAATGGTGTCCAAATGGACTGAAATATAGACAAGTGGGCCCTGGCACTCTAGGGGTAAGGTGGAAAGTTTAGCAAGTGCTAGACCATGGGCCAACATGGTAAATAAGGCTCACAAAGGTTGGGCTTAGGTTGTGGAATAGTGTTCATGGGCTGTGCAGCAATCTTCCTCAATTTTGTTCATGGGATTGGAGACTCCAAATGGGCATGAGTCAATGGATATAGTTATCCAACACCGTTGGTTTGAATCTTGAAAATTTTCAAGTCCAAATTTGAAGGGTTTGGGCCTGAGTGGACCTTGGAAGGGATGGAATTGGCTAGGCCCTTTCTAGAGCTGGTTGAACCTAATGGGCCTGGGAAAATTCTAACACAAGAACTATTGAGTCAATGACCCCTTGTAACACCCAAATCCAGCTTACTCTCGCGAACCGAATTGGAATGTGACGGGTCACTTGGTTAAGTCGGCTAACCTAAACCTAACTCAAATGGATCTACTTTGGGTGTTTCAAGATGAAAGATAAATCTTTTCATGCATGCATGAAATGGAAGGAACCCTAACAGGAGGCTGCGTGAATGACAAAAGAAATAATTCATATTCCAAACCAAATGGGCAGAGTTTCACCTAAAAGTGTAATAAGGGGGCCAACTTGTCAAAACATCATTATATATCATACCATCCACATATTTTCATTTCATAATATACTAAAGTAACATCAACCAAATCTTTTCCATAAAATGGGTCTTGACCCATCTTTTTCTTTTATCTGTCACATCCATTATATTCACAGAATCACTTTCAAAAAGTGGGCTTTGACCCATTTTACTGATCTCCTCTATCACATTGTCAGAACATTCTTAACATTGTTAAGTCATTTCAATACAATACAATAAGTCTCATCATAATAGATCATAACCAAAATCATATATTAGATCAAACATATTTTGCATCAGGTTTGTGTGTGCACATAGTAGTCAGTCACTGCTCCTCCATCTAGGTTGGCATATCAAACTCATACTCCTTACCATATATATATATATATATATATATATAAAAGAAAATGTCAATAATAAGTGTTACTAGTCCAAAAATAACTATAATAAACTGGTAAATAAGAGCTGACTCTCATTTAGAAGAACACCATATATATCTTCTGCTGAACTATCATAAGGGCATCTACTAGGAAGCCATCGGATGGCAGACCCAATAGCATTAGGAGTTAGCTGGTTTGTTGATGCTTCTTTTTGCATTCTCTTCTTTTTTCTCTCTTCCTCGGGAATAGAGTATATCCTAGGCCCTCTCCTTTTTCTATCAGAGTACTCTTAGGTAAGTCGCATTTAGTATACTTTGAACCACATGTTCAGACACCCATAAACCTCCACACTTGTTTGGGTGTGAGGAAACTCAAAATGCGGAGTTGTCAGCTTCCCTCAAGAATGGAACAACCCTCTCACTAATATAGAACCCGCTGTTACTGGCACATGAACGAGCTAATGGTATGTGCGAGTCGATTTCACCATTCCTTGTTTCACTAAAAACTCAATAAAAATCTGTATAGGTCTGGTAAGGGATTTAATATTATATGCCTGAAGGCAACGTGCGGTAGATCTTGTTTCCAAAATCAGACTCGAGGAATCTCATCTTCGAGGGTTATTAATAAAAAAATCATTTAATTAAATAACTTGAGTTAAGTTGAATTCACTAAAACATCACTTAACCCATCCTGCAAATAATAAATAAATCACGACAGAATAGAACGAAAAGCAAAGAACGAATTTTAAACGGACTCAGTAGAAGCTCCAAGTGAAGCCACGTGCCTAGACGGCGACCTCCTACTCTATATCTATACAATCAAACTAAATGCTAATGCCTAAGCTAGCTATCTAATGCATGAATGAAATGGATTCATGGAAATCATTGCAAAATTATGAATACTATAATTACTAACATCACTATGAGACTATCAATAAATGAATTAATTTAACAACCAACAATTTAAAATATTCTTATCATTACTTTTAACTAGGTGACTACATCACAATTTTTAAACTTATCTCATCTCATATCCATTTTCATTCTAAATTAACTTTCTAATCAAATAATTAATTAACCTACACAATTATAACCCTAATACATAACTTCACAATTTTTAACATCATCAATATCATAATAAATTTTGTAATCAAATAATTTGAAATATAAGTAATTGTTATCAATCTTAATTACATACAAAAGTTCATCCATTAACAGATAATTATCACAAAATTTCAAAAATTAACATATTAACAAAAGTATGAAAAATTCATAAAATTATGGATGATATGTATAATGATAAATTAAAAATATATAATTTGAGATGTGATAATTATCTCACTTGAATTAGCAATGAAGACCATGGAGGCTGCCATAGCCGAAGGGCGGTCATGACTGCAAATTGGCTAGCAAGGGAAGGACTAGGGGGCTCGATGAGGGTCTATGTCGTCTGGCTAGGGTGACTGGTTGGAATTGGTCTGTGGCGCAGCTGCCGGCAACAACCAAAGGAAGAATGGAAAGGTCTCAGCTAGGGAAAGATGGGGAAGAGGAGGAGAAGAGTGGTGGGGACATTCTGGTCGGGCTAGTGTAAGAAGTCTGGCTAAATGTTTGATTAATTCAATAACATGCATGTATACATGGTCGAAACAAATAATATAATGATGAATTTGAGTATCGTCCCGTAGAGAAATGAATTTCCTTAAATTAATTAAAGAAAATGAAATGAAGAACAAAACAAACACAATCGACTTAACTAAATCTAAATAATAACTTTGAATTAAAGGAGACGTTGCAATGATAAAACTCATTCTAGAATCGAATTTCCCTTAACATGAATTTAATAATCATCATATCTTACTCTTATCTTTTATTCTCTTGAATTGCCGATCTAGGAGAATTATATGACATGGTGGATCCCGCTCCTTCATGCATCTATTATCTCACCTCCATTTCTACCTCTCAGTGATAATGGATTAATCAACAAAATAACGCATTAAGATTTGTCTTACAATCGCATACGGTGTTGTGTATCTCCTAACCACAACTAAAAACAAGTCAAATGATTCATCGTATGATGAATTATCAATGACTAATCCAATTAATTTCTCCCAAAATCAAACTAGACCTAATGATCTAAGCAATAGGCGATCACTCTACTCTTAGCATTTAGAACATAATAATTCAAACAATCCAATTGAATAAAAGAGTAAGAGGTTGAAATGAATTCAATTAAACAATATTGAGTTTCATTCTTCTCTAGAACGAAATAAAGGACTACTTCATAATAAAAATAGAAAACCTTATAAAGAAGAAACTAGTTTTCATTATGAAAGGAAAAGAATTACAAAAATTAGAACAATTTTTAACCCAAAAGATGAGATATCTCAAACAACAAATGACCACCCCTTTATATAAAAGATGAAATACCCAAGAGATACAAGAATTCGAGGAAGGATTCCACAACTCGATGTAGTCTAATTGATTATGATGTCTGATGAAGTTTCCAACTCCTGACAATGGCACCAAAGCTATGTATATCCATCATCATCGAGCTTTGTCAACACCATAAATTGTAGTCATTGGGTGGGGCCAATTGCGATGACCATTTAATTCCAAAGCTTAATTTGTTTCATCTTTTTCTACATTAAAATTATAAAATTAAGCATATCTCATAAAATATTAATTAACTATAATATAACGAGAAATATCACCTAATTAATAATGTTTATACCCGGGAAATACAAAATCGCATTAAAACATGGGTAAATATTGTATTCTTTTAATACTTGACACTGAGAAGGTGTGGCCATCGAGGCTGATCACGGCGGTGGTGGCCCAATCACAATAGTGGCTACGAGGGTGAAATCTGGTGAGCCAAGATAGGTGTTGGCTTAGTCGTCCATAGGAGGGGAAATTGGTCAGCTACTTTCGGCGATGGTGAGGGAGGGAGAGCAAGGGCTGGTCAGCGGCAGGGTGGTGCAGTAACACGTGGGCAACAGCACTCCAAGAGGGCAGGGAGTCAGCTCTCGATTGGAGGAGTGGGAGAAGAAGATGGAGGAGGGAGGTCAGTGATGGAGAGGTTGGGCAATGGCGTGATGTCCGGCGGCAAGGTCGTCGATGGTGAAGATTGTCGGTGGCGCTGGGAAGACTGCCGGTCGTCGGGGAGAAAATAGGGGAAGACAAGGTGTCGGGTTAGGGAGAAATAAGGGATGAAAACATGTAATGGCATTTTCAAAAATAAAACTTGACACAGTCCCGACATGAGTAAATACTAATAAATAAATTTTGAAAAATACATAATAAAATACCATAAAATAAAACAATCAAGTCCTAACTCAAATGACATCCTCTAAACATACTAACTCGCCCAAAAATAATAAATAGTGTGTCCTAACGAAATAAACGACCTAAATCTAATTCTACAGTCTACTAAAAATTAAAAAACTGTGTTTACTCTCATATACTGTGATAACTCATTCTTCTACTATGTTACTTATGTATCATCATATTCTTGAGTACACATGATCGTCATGGATCATAACATACGGTCGGCATCGGCTCAGTACACATGTTGTGAAACTGACTCGACTGAAAATAACGTTCGAACTAACAAGTTTTGACTATAAAACCTTGACTCGAGTCATAGGTTTTACACTCCTAAATTTTAATATAGTGTTATGGAAAACAACCTAACATTGGGGAAAAATTCATGCAAGTTCATTACCATTTAACTATGGTTATGGATTTTACATCCAAAGTTAAATAACTAAAGTTCCATCCTGCATACTTGCACATTCCAAAAATTGCTTAAGCTAGCCACTAAATGATTTTTAATTAAGGTTAAAACTTACTTGATTCTAGTAGAAAATTAGTGAGTCTAACAATAATTTTTACAAAGTTTATTAAGAACTTTTAGTTAGCTCACCTTGGTTCAAAATCTCAAAGCATGACAGTGCACATCAACAACACAACATACACACAATGCACTTATGGGTTTTGTTGAAGCCCTTGATGAGGTCATTTTATCATGGTGATTTAGCAACAACTACCCGACATCCAATGTAACACCCCATTTCTGGTTCACGCGCAAACCAAACTAGAAATACTACCAACGACCGAACCATTTGCTAATCTAATTAATTCGGTTAATGGATCTACCCTCTGCGTCTCAAGATGGTGATACAAACATTCAATGCATGGATGAGATGTTTAAGCTCTAGCATTATTCTAGATGCATGATATGATATGCCATTCATATTCAAAACAAGCAAACTCATAAAATACAAAAAACAAGATTTTCAAAATAAAATGGATAGAGTCTCCCCTAAAAGTGCAATAGGGGCCAACCTGTTAATGACAAATCATAAGTGTAGATAACAATAAAATTGAAAACATAACAAAAATATGATGTTTTTCTCACAACATTTCCATTATAATCATTTTCTTTCTTTTGAGCCGAGTTTGGATTACATTGCTTAGATTATTCAATTCTACTCACAATACTAAACACACACAAAGCATTTCATGATTTTCTCACAACATTCCTGCAATAAAACATTCCAGCATATATGCCCATCACCATTAACAACAATTCATCATGCCACATTCTTCATTCCATCTCGGCTGGTACATGTGTGCAAGTTGCATTGCTGTTCCTTTGCAGTTCCAATAGTGGTAAGCTATTTAGATTCGCACCTACACATATAATACGAAAAAGTTAGTAACGAGTGTTACTGATCTAGAAATAACTAATAGTCAAACTGGTGTAGGATAGATGACTCTCTTGTTAAATAAAATCAATCATATACTTCTTCATTACAATCACTCATAAGGGCACCAATTAGGAGCCGTCAACCTCGTCTGGATATCATCCCATTCTGACTCACCAAATGCCTAGGCATTTTCAAACTATCCCTGCACGGGAAAATCAATTATCCTAAAGCCTTCCACATCCTTCGTATCACTCCTGGCCCTGAGCATAGAGGCCGAGTACTCTCAGGCAAGTGCCTTATGGACAATTTGAATCCACAAGTCTATACATGCACTGCATTGTAGTACACATAATCCTCCACACTTCTCGTAGGTTTAAGGAACTCAGAGGTGGAGTTGTCAGGATCCCTAGAGAATGGAACGATGGATCTCAGTGTAACTACTTTGACTAGTACGTGTAACTGCTCACAGTGTGAGTGAGTCAACTTTTCCTTGTCACACATCTCACTGGAAAGCCAAGAAAACTTTATATACATAGGTCTAGGTAGAGATTGTAATATAGTGGGCCTGAAGGCATCATGGTCTAGATCTGAATCAAACATAATGGATTTCAAAAACAAACATGATGGATCTCATCCTCGAGGGATTAATCCAGAAATTTGTACAACTAAATGGCCCGTGTGGAGTGGGATAAGATAAATCCAACACTCGACACATCCGCTTGCCTGTTAAAACAAATCACGATAGAGTGAAAAGTTCAATCCAGAAGCAAGTCCTAAGCGGACTTGGTAGAAGTTTCAATCATGTCCACATGGCCTAGGCGCCAAGCTCCTACTTCATACCTACACATCAAAAACTAAAAGCTAACACTCGCTATTTGAATGATGCATTCACACTTCCTATATCACACTCACATCAAAGCACTCACATCAATCCACATCATGATTTCCTAATTTACATTGCAGTTAATTAATAATTTATACTTAATTTACTTAATCAATTTATTAGCATTTATTTTATATCATTCAAATCACTCAAATTCATATTAATTTACAATAAAAAATATTTTCTTATGTCAATCAATCAAATCCTAGCATGATTTGCAAATAATTATCAACACTATATAATTAGGTCAGAGTTAACTATACCTCGCATCGTCGGCGATTGGCAACGACTAGGGTTTGTCACGTAGTTTGGGACTCTAATTCGACACCCTGCAGCATCCTAAGTTTGACCTAGTTTGGCTAGATGAATTTGGTGAAAATCTGGCGAATTCCAACAAATCCAATTTTTCGGTGGTTTCTGGCATTTTTTGGCCACTTCCGGTGAATTTCTGGCAACTTTTCCAGTGAGGAGATTAGGGTTGTGGGACGGCACCAGCTCGGCGAGCTTGACACGATTGCGATTACAACGAGGGCAACGGCGGTGGTGATGGTCGCCAGTGGCAACCATGAAGGATGGTTGTGCCAGTCTCGACAGTGGCACACGGGGAGGGGGAATGGCATCTAGGTAGAAGGTGGTGGCGACGACGGCAAGGCGATGGCTAAATGGCTCAGTTGGTGATGAAATGGCATCTGGAGCACTGCCCGAGTGTGGCTCCCATGTGTCGTGGAGGCGGGGCCATGCCTGGGAAGATCAGGGCTACTCGATGAAGCTCTGGCAGAGACAATCGCCATCGATTGACCCATCAATCGGCATCAATCGATGGTGTTGGTGACAACAATCAGGGCGGCTATCGGGGTTAGGGAGAAAACGTAGGGGGAGGGTTTTGGATGGTAGTCTTGTAAACAAAAAGTTGATTTGACTCCAACTCGAGTAAAAAATAATAACTAACACCTAATAAATTCAAAACAAATTTAGGAAAATACCATAAAATGCAATACACTCCATAACATCAAAATGACATATTATATAACTAATAACCCACCCAAACTACTTTATTATGCGTCCTAATGTATTATTCGCATTAAAAAAATTCTACGATCACATACATAAAAAAAATAACTGCATACTGTCATATACTCTGAATACTCATTTCTCAGAATTTTTTTGATGTTATCATACTAGGGTACACTTGACTTTCATCGTTCGTAACGCATGGCTGGCCTCGGCTCAGCACACGTGTCATGAAACTGAATTGACATAAACCGACGGCCAAACCAACTGATTAACTAATGTAAAACTCTAACTCGAGTTACAGGTTTCACATCCAAACCTACAAACATGCAAAATATAGCATCCAAATATGGCCTTAAAATGGGTGGAAAATTAGGGAAAAGTGGTAGGCTACTAGAAACCGTAAAACCGCCACCTTTTGCAAATATTGGCTCTCATACATGCTCATAGAAGCTAATACAAATAAAGCATACTTCATAAAACTTGTATATCTACTTCGTATGGACATAACAACACAAGAATCATGCAATACTACAATATATTAAATGAGATATGATTTTTCTACTAAAACGGTGCAAAATAGTGAGCATATAGTAGTATAAAACTATTTTTATACTGCTCCATATGCAATGAAACCAAGCTATAAATGCTCACAGAGATAGAGTAACATGAATCAAATACCGTAAAATCACAACACAAAAAGATAGCAACAGCAAAGGCATACTAACACAAGGAAAGGTGTAAAGGTGAAACCTTTACCTTAACCGGTTCGCAGGGGATGTCTCTTGGGGCTCCCTACGCTAAGACCTTCAACCCTAGTGGCTTGGATGAGCTTGGAGAGGCCTAAGATTTCCTGGGAAGGGTTGGAAAGGAAGAGGAGAGGCCAAGGAGCAAGGGGAAGTTGGAGGAAGTGGGAAGCAAAGAGGTAAAAGCATGGAAATAGGCCTCTATTTATAGGCTATAAAACTGGGCCAGGGCAAGGGCACTTGGAGGGTGCCTTTGCAGTGTTCTCTACCAAGCCGGACCAAGGAAAGCTGAAAAACTGGGCATGTGACTTGCTAAACCTAACCGCACGCAAGTTCAGGTCAACTCTATGGAACAAGGGTGCTCATGCAGAGCCTTTGCACCGACTAAGAAGGGAGGAAATTTTGAATTTGTCGCAAGGGCACTATGCTAGTGCCTTTGTGCCCTTACCCATAACCCTAGCCCTAAAACTGTTGGCGGAAGGGCACTAAGAGGGTGCCTTTGTACTCAGTGAAAGTTGCATGTAATTGAGGCATCCACCCTAAGGTAGTCAAAGTGACCTCAAAAACAGTGCCACGGTAGTGTCGGGACAATATAGTGTCTGGAAGGGTTAAGCATGCAGCAAAGACCCTAGACTCATGTGGGGCACGGTCCTTAACCCTAACTAGACTTGACCCAAATAGAGACCAAAAATAAGATTCGGGACAATATAGTGTCCAGTTGGGTAGCTATCAAGCACCAGGGGAGGCTATGGTTCTGGCTCGTACATACGTGCCACACATACACGTGTGTGGTAGAAAGAGTCAGGCATGAAGCTTCGATCCAAGTCAGGACAGAACCAAAACTAAAACCATTAGGCAAAAAGCCTGGGGTTTCACAACCTCCCCCACTTACGACAAATCCATCCCCGAAATTCACCTAAGAGGTTACACATAGCTGTAGGTCACAAACAGAACATGCAAATGGCTAAATGCAAGAAGTGGAGAGCTGTCGTAACATTTTATTGTGAAACATATAGAGAAGCATACCGTTATTGGGGTGTTCCTATCAAAGGCGAGTCTAGCCTTGTCAAAAGGCACATATTGCGCATGTGCCCGCACACGTGACTAGAGTATGTAATCATACTCGCCTTCTTCACTAGAAGGATGGGTGAAGTCTAAGGTGTGCTTATGAAAAAGGGGATCTAAAGTACCCACCACGTGTACCTTAAGCCATTAGGCTATCTAGAGGTCGGACTAATCTCGTGTTGTAGGCAGTCGAGCAAAGGGATATCCTCTAACAAGGGTATTATGTCTGGCCTCAAAAACTAGAGTATTGTAATGGTGTAATCTGTGTGATGAGCCAAGGGGACCTAAAAGGTACCCATCTCGGGAAGCTACCTAAAAGGTATAATCACTATGTCTTCACCTATAGCTATGTAGTGGGAAATGTGTATAGTAGGATAAAGTAGTATAAAATAAAAGAAGATCAAGGTAATGTTCACTCTGAAGTATCATTGTTGTTGCCCATAGATCTGATCATAATCCCTGAAAACTACAATCCAATCATCCCAAAGGATGTCTCCTAGAGTTTTAGGGTAATTGGCAAACAATAGACAAGTGTCTCTTGATCATATACCTGGTACACACATACTAGTGGATAAGGAACTCCTTGTCACACAAAACTAATGTTATGCCTCATGTCAACAGGAGCCCATCGCGAGGTGCAAGAGTGTCTCATCTTCTTGTCTGTGATTAAAGACTAGTCGTCCTGTAACAATTTATAGCATTCGATATCAAATCACTCTAGCTACTACCTTTGTGGTAGACTCGCAAACAAGGCTATCAAATGGTCATGGTAGGCTATATATAACACAACGAGTGCACACTATGGAACTACATAGTTCCGTACACTTGCATCTCTAATGCCAGGGTACCCGTCAGAATGTCAGTGCAATCTTGATCTCTGACCTCGGCTCTAGCCACTCTCATCGTCCATCAGTATGTCCAGGTGCCAAACTCCTTACTATCCAACCATCATATCATAAGGCTAATAAGTTCACTTATTTCATTATTATCTGCTAGGTCATCAATGTGACACCATTCCTTCAGCTTCAACATTGTTATTTGCTCCAACCTTTGTTGCCAATCCAGAATTCCTAACACATAATCTAGCCACATTCTTGTTTCTTTCATTACATCCACTGGTGCTATGTCGCTCACTCCTATACCATCTATCCCTATGGATATCCTACTATACTGTACCTCTCAGACAATGATTGTGCTACTCAGATGGGTTGAGCTACTACGGTGATGGTCGAGCTAGCTTGAGGACATGTAGGCTAATGTCTGGCAGCCAGCTAATGAATTCCATCTAGTTCATATGCTATCTGTCCACCCTGGCTTGTTCCCTACTATAGTCATCTGGGGTCTCATGCTTCTCATGCTACCACTCATGGCTCCTAACTGTCATCGCTTATCTATCTCGTATGCTTCTGCAAATTCAGTTGATGATGCATAGGCAATCCTATTGGCCACTAATGTGTTAGTCTATCTATATACCTACCTAGTGGTCCTGTATGGGTGGGTGGCCATACTCCACTACCTAGTTGGCTGACAATCCTAATATCTGTGTGGGTATCAGAACTTAATACTACTTTGATAGGTCCTATTCCTATAGTATATTTTGGCTCCATCTGATTCCAACATCTCGTAATTTATACCGTGAGGTTGGTCCTAACACCTAATTAGGTAGGGCACTTCTAAGCTTCCTACACTAAGGTGTAACAAGGAAGGTCTAACAATCTTTCTAGAATCTACCACAACGCCTCACTATGTAGGGGTTCAGGTCTTTACTAGTTCACACTAAGGTTGGTTGACCGCCGCCGTTCCCACTGCAAACAAGGAAGACCCATGCTCTCAGTAAAATCTTTTGTGTGCTACTAACTCCACAAGGTGTCCCACCCTCAACAATTTTCTTGCTGACTTCATCTTGACTCCATAATACTCATCACAACGTCTATCAAGGTATAACATCAACTACAACATTGGAGGGTCATGGATCAAAACATAACAGTGGTGCAGTTGTATGACTAAGGGTATGACTCTCGAAAGAGAGAGAGAGAGAGAGAGAGAGAGAGAGAGAGAAAATGGTCATACCTCAAAAACACAACCTAAGCTCCCTATTACGAACCTAGTGGTGAAATCCTGTTCACGGAGACATACATACATCCACAATATAAGACAGCAAAAAAGGAGGTGTGGGGAATGCCTGGGGTAGTTATGAAATCCTACACTGTCGCATGTGTGTGCTGAGGTAGTTGAGTGCTGCACTGGTGGCAGATGGGGAGTCAATCTCGGGGATATCATTAGCTGTCCCTGCTACTGTAATACCATGCCTAGGGCATTGCCTTGATACGGTGTCCCAACCTGACAATAGAAGCAACCACCTATACCCTTCGAGCACCTACCCAACTGACACTTCTGGCAAGTAGGGCATACTCTGCTACCTAAAAACTCACGGCCTGAGGTGCCTAGTATTGAAGTGGTCATCTAGGTCATCTGGTTGTACTGATGCCTAACTCCCTATAAGCAAATAGACATGTGTAATCCTTTGACAAATGCTCCAATGTTTCCCTTGACAATGTGGACACATGGGGCGCTCCTGCTGATTTTCTTCTAGCTAAGTTGGGACATGGAATGACTTGGTTTGATGGGGACTCCCATGTGTTGCTGACCTCCAAGAGTGAACACTCTCACCCCATTGTCTGCCTATCTCCCTCTGTTGTTGTGAACCTCTGGCCTCAGGGCATTGAGGTCTTGTCCACATTCTGCTCCCTTTTCAGAGTGCCACCTTTGTCTTGATCCTCTCGATTCTAGCATAATAATCGTTCCTCTAGACGGGTTATGGTCAATGCTAGCTCACTGACTATGTTGGTCATCCCAACCAAGTCTTTTCTTATTAGGAACTGTTCGTCGCGGGTTCACTATAATTCCTCTCTTAGGAATCGGACAAGCTCATCCAGTGCACTTGCCACCACACCACAAAGTAGCAAAGGGGATCACTCACACTGTGTCTACGATAGTGGTGAACTGTGCCTCTGAGAGAATCCATCTATGTGTTGACATCCTACCATAACTATGGAAGGTTTGCGAGTCTTTAATGAGCCAAAATGAGTCACATACACAAAGCACACCACCCAAAGCATAGCAAGGAACATCCTTGTTGGGCGAGGCTATGGATCCGCCTCTGTGCCTAACAAACGCAATTGCGACATAAACATACTGCACTCATAACACATCGACGCACACAACATGCATACATACATAACCTATTCTAAAGGTTAGTCATCTTAATAGTTTAAGAAATCAGCTCTAATAGTAAGTTGCAACACCCCATTTTTCGGTCCGTGGGCAGACCAAAATACGATGATATAATTTGGAACCTATTCATTGGACTATTGACCAAAATTTACAAAAGCAGATCTCAACCCTCAAGGAGACTTAAGATAGACACTGCACTCGATTTCATACAATGCACTTGATTTCTAGCTACAGTATGAAGGTTCTTAAACATAGGGAGCTCCTAGCGTGATCAATTTGAGTTATGGGAGAGGCAGCACTTCCCAACAAATAAGAGGGTGACTTTAGAAATATATACATAATCACTCCAAACTACAGAAGAGGCACACCCCACTATAGTTAGGAGGTTGAGCTTGAAAGGATGCAGAATGATCCGGTTCTTAAAGTTAGTTATACCTTGAAGTTGGGTACACCTATTCTTATGATGATGCCAAACTTATTACATGTTGCTTAGGGGTCGTGGTTACCTATTCCACATACCAATCACACAATAATCAAACACATAAAGGCATCATCGAGTATCAGGGCATCATACCCTAACATGCGATCTTCACGTGAGCTCTTCACACAATATGAACCGTACGCACCTCCAACACACGTTACACTAACACACATAGTTATAACCAAATATGTTTTATGTACCTGAATTGCTCCACGTCATGTTCCATGACTTTAAGGGTTACATACCCTATAGATGATTGTTAGTCTTTGCCCCAAAGTTGATGCTCCGCACAATAATCAAGTAAGATAAAACTAAAGAAAACACTTGTGCTCAATCAACTAGCACATAAACTCAATCCAATCACACAGTGTTCAAGGGAGAGTCCAGGCACAAGCCCACAAAATAATACAGTCCACACATCAGAAGTTCATGGTCTAAATCCACAAAATACATAAGTACGAAACGTAAGCACACATCAAACACGATCTCCCACCATGAGCCCTCCAATTCTGCTAGCCTATGTGGGCCAAGAATACACCTACATAGATATTGGAAAACTGTCAGTAATTAGACGAGTTTTATTACAAGTCCCAATGTAGCAATTGATAATATCAAACTGACTGGTGAGTATCTCAATACCCACGAAAAAATATACAAACTCCAAGAATACAACACAAGGCTATTAGTGTGGGCCTAATTTGTCGTATTTCATAATAAAAATATCATGTGTAGGACAAGTCAACAGAAAAAGTATAAAGATAAACATATTCATGCCCTCACATCCTCCATATATTGTCTATCACGGTACTCAAGTGGCTCGGAATAAAATGCCATAAATTCTAGAAATGTGCTGCGTTACGCAGTACTCTCTTACGTTTTGAATCAACCCAAATTGCATCAACACTCACATCGAGTAAAGGCCTCAGCACATGCACAATGCAAAAGACATTTAATTAACTTAATTACTTGCTTAATGGAGTGTTAACCTCAATAGGTAACTTGTTTAGCGTTTAGAGTTGCAAGTGTACTTAGTTGGAAATGTCCAATCTTAGGGTTTAATTGAATGGAATTAACTAGTCAATATTTTGGGCTAGCCAAACAGAATTCAAGTCGGCTGAAATTTGCACTAATGAGTGCTAACACTCTAAAGGTAGGGATTAAATTTTACCAAGTGCAATACCATTGGCCAATATTGTGACCAAAGCCCACTAAGGTCGGGCTTAGGTCCTGGGAATAGTGTTCCTCGGCTATTCACCAACATTCCCAAATTTGGTTTATGGGCTTGGAGATTCTAAATGGGCCTGAGTCAATGGGTATAGTTATCCAACACTATGAGATTGAATCCTTTAAAATTGCAAGTCCAAATACTAAGGATTTGGGCATAAATGGACTCAGGAAGGAAAGGCATTGGCTAGGTCAATTCTAGAGCTGGCTAAACCTAATGAGTTTGGGGAAATCCTAATGCAAGATCTATTAAGCCGATGGCTCCCAATTTTCAATATGGTGTTACAGGGACACAACCTAAGGTCTGGGAAAATTTTCATGCAAGTTTATCACCATTTAACTAGGGTTTTGGATTTTACATCTGGAGCTAAAGAACTAGGGTTTCACCGTACATACTTGCGCACTCTGGAAAACCAATTAAGCTAACCCCATACTTGATTTTAAATTAAAGCCAAAACTTATTTGCTTCCAGCAGACAATTAGTGAGTCAAACCATAATTTTGACAAATTTTAATAGCAACATTTTGTTAGCTCACTAAGAAGCACAATTTCATAATATGGCAAAGCACATCAACAACACATCATACAGACAATGCACATAGGGGTTTTGTTCAAGCCCCTAATGAGAGAGAGAAGTAGTAGTGATTCACAAAAGTCACAAACTAAATCACAAGTAATCACATGTGATGTCAACATAGTGACCTAGGGTGCTAGGGTAAATGTTCTTCCTCAAGGGAGATGCGTCTTACCCTCTGGCGTGACACATTTGTTGAACTAGTTCAAACTGGCATACCTTGGTATGTAAAGTAAAACTGAAAACTAGTTCCTAGGCACATACATTATATAATACATATGACATGTTGATTTAGCATAACACAAAATGATAAAATATTTGATTAAATACATAAAACAAAGGATTAGAAAATTCCCAAAATAATGTCTAAACACAGACATGATCAAGTTGCTAACGAGCTCCAAGTCTCAACTACCTAAACTACTACTACTCTAGATGATAATTAATATGTATTACAATCCAAACTAGTCTACCCATATCTATTTGATCTGATATGATATGCATGATGATTATGAATGCATACAATACATTATAAACAACAATAATATATTAATATCATCATACAAACATCATAGAGTGATTACATAAGCATTAACATAGCATACGTCAATCAACATTAACAAATAAACATGAAAAATCAACATAGGGCATGAGGCTGCAGCACTAGACTTGAGCATTGTGGCGTTCGGTTCGACAAGGGTTTTAACAATAAGGAAGGCCATAGTGCCAAAACCTAGGTTTTTCTGCATCGTGGTGTTGTGAACGTGAATTGTTCCTCAAGTGAAGGTCATGTCACTCAATACCTTGGGTATGAAAGCCACAGCACTCAGTCATGTCTTCTTCACTTTTGGGTTCCCAGAGCTCCAACATAGCTAGCGTTGCATCACTAGTACTAGGGCTTCTATTCTCAATTTCTTTATCTTGGTTGTTTTAGATCTGATTTTTATCGAACAAAAACAAGACTTTCATGTTCTCTAAATAATAAACTAAAGGTTAAAGTAGGTTTTTAATCCAATATGATTTAACCTACCTTTCATGATTTTAATTTAGAGAAAACAATAAAACAATGGTGAACATGTTCTAAACTCATTCTTTTTCAACAACTTGAATTTAGAACTTAGTTAAATCATTAGAATTACATGTAAAACTTATTTACAATGATTCCAAATATGAATTTAACACCTTAAACATTGTTCTAACAAGTTATACAAGCATAGAATATGTATGCAAGCATGTAGATAATGTAGATCATCAAAAAAATATAGAAGATGAAGATAATACATGAATCTATACTATTAACATATCTTAGTTGAAATTACTAACCTTTTTTGTAACACTCTCAATTCTAAAATGCATAAATCCTATTAAGGTCATTACATGTGTTATATCCTAATGTGCATGCATAAAATTTTATAACATAATATTTAAGATTTAAGTATCAAAATCAAGTAGAATAATACTTTTGACATAGTAATTAATACATAAGTCTTTATGTTCATAAAATATACCGATAATATAATATCAATCTCACCAATGGTCCACTAAATAAAATATATTAAATCAACAAATAATAATATAAAAGCTAGAAATAATGCTTAGAGTCTCCATCCCGTTACTCCTATGTTTCTCTACTTGCATACATTTGTAACATAAATAAAATAATTTATTTAAGTTGGTCATTCATCCTTGAAAATTAGTTAAATTCGACCCTTTTGACTAATTTGTTAGTATGGTAGTTTCAAACTAAGGCTTCTAGAAAACCTTAATACTAAGTTAATTAAATTAACTGAAAAACATTGAGTTAAATACTCTTTCAACTAACTAGTTAGTCTTCGTAAATAACTTGAAAATCGCTAAGTCCTTTGCCTTTTGACTTCTAGAAAGTCGGCTACTTCAGACTTTAGAAAACTAGTTAAAACTGTTTAAGTTCTTTCATCAACCTAGATTGACTTGACCATAAAAAAACTAGTTATTGGCCTTTTGATCCGCAGTGTTCGTACTTTAATAGCTAAAAATACAACTGTAATGGACATAATAAGAAAATATTTATCTGAACATAATAAGATGTAAAAGAATCCATTCACAAAGGTTTGATAGGACATAATAAGGAAACAAGTAATTAAGTAAATGGACAAAATGGGAAATACTATGATGAACAAGTTGGAAACAATCACAAGGGAACCACGTCATATCACAAACAAGATGTTGGTTAGGATAAAATAAGAAATAACGTGAGGCTAAGCACTTAATTTTAACCGGTAGGCTAATCTAAGTGGAGCCAAATATGCTAATAATGATCTTGTACCTAAATTCGTGCCTAAGCGTCAATTTCGGTCAAGGACACAATTTACGTTCATCTTAGAGAGGTTTCCTAGATTGTGTAGATATGTTAGGAATTTTAGTTGCTTATACGGACAAGGGTTTAAGTAAACGGGTAGAAGCTCCTTAGTATTTTTCTCATACACCGGTAAGGAAACAATTAATTGGACATAAAACAGGTAAAGGGGTATATAAGGATCAAGAGGAAGGATTGTTCCCCCCTCCCCGATTCTAAATTGAAATGAACCTCCTATCCCTCTCCTTTGGCTATGACATCCAACCCTTCTCCCTCCATTGTCCTTGGTTCCTTTGTGGAGAAAATACATTCCAACCCTTCCTTAGTTTTGGCGAGTTTGGACTGTGTTCTCCCTAAATTTTCAAGAAAGAAGCACAACGGTTTGTCTTTTAGCAAGTAATCAATGAAGTTAAAGGTTAGTAATTGAAACCTAGATGTTAATTTCAGGGAGTTCATACATGCATATCATTGATTATCATACTATATTGTTTGTTATATTGAATTATAAATGAATTGATACAAAGTTCATGTTTTTTATTCAAGTTTTATGGAAGAATAGTGTAGAAATTTTTATAGGAACTAAGAACATGAATCATGATTGAATTTAATGCCATGTTTTAATGTTTAGACAAGCTTATCATGATAATTAAGCAAATCAAAAGATAAAACAAAGAATTAAGATTGTTTGCATGATTTGTTGCATATTTAAGAACAAGTTTATGAATGGAAGGTATTTTATCTACTTAGGAAAAACCATGAGAAAGTACGGTAAATCATGATGGATTAAAAACCTGCTATACATGATTGTGCTCAGAAAGCAAGAAAATCAAAACTCTGTTTCACTAAAATCAGATAAAAATCCGATGAGAAACAATAAAAATAAAAGTGGTCCTCACCCAAGTGGCACAGTGATGGGTACTAGTGTTGCAGCATTGGCAAAAATAAAAAAGGGCATGACACAGAGTGCCACAGCGAACAAAGCCAGGGCGCCGCGATACCAAAACCCAAATTTCTCTATTCTACACACCTATCACTTTTGTTATCAATTTTGGATTCAAGGATTTTTTAGCGTTATGATTGTCATGATCTCTAATTTCTACCTAAAAAATTTCAGAGGTTTTGGTTAAGTTTCCCGAGAGATATGTATTTTTAAAATCCTAATTATATATTTTATGATGTTATGTATGTTATGTTTGTGAATAGTTAATGATTGTATGGTGCTTATATGATGTAGTATGCATATTGTATGTGTTTGTAAATTATATCGACTTCATATCTATGTCATGTCACATCACGTCATATCATGTAGGCATAGGTAGGTTAGACCAGGAGTGGATATAGCCATATAATATTGTTCAGTCAGGGAGGACCATCAAGCGACGTCGAACATAAATCATGTGATAGTCCAAGTCCGTGTTTATTCGTATTCAGAGAGTTCTAAGATCCTCTATGTTTATGCATAATAAGAGGGATGAAGCAAATGTTTTATGTTTTTCACATGTTATCATGTTATATTATGTTATAATGTTTAAACATATGTTGTGGGGCACAAGGCCTCCCAAGTTGTTATGTCAAAGCACAAGGAAGAGACTTAGCAACTAAAGTTTTAAAATGAAATGTGGTGTTGGGGTATCTTACTTAGGTAAGGACCAGAATTATTAATTAATGGCCATTGTCTTGATGGGGCTAGTGATCATTAGTGGTTTCTCAATGGGTACCAAATATACGGGTTATGATGTTATGCTTGAAAATGGTCACAACGACCAAACTCTATATTTAATGTGATTTTGGTTTTCAAATAACTATACCATAAGGGTTAGTTAATAATTTTTAAATCGAATGTAGGTTAAGTCACAAGGACTACAAGACATGTTTTCAGTTTTCTATCGAAGTTAGCTTATTAATAGTTTCACAAAAAAATCAAATAATTGATATTTAACTCTTTAGCCGCTTTATATTTTGTTACAATATTAAAAATGATTATATGCTATGATAATGTTAAATTAAGTATTTGTTTATGTTACTAGATTTTTTGGTAGGTTCAAGTTAGGTCGTGTTCAATTCATGAAATATATGCTTAAGTTAGCTATATATGGATGACGTTTATTCGGTTTCTCATCATATTTAATCGAATGTTGTTTGAACATATTTTTTTATTATATTTGCAATATATGTAAGTAGTGGGTTCAATTTTTTGTTAGCAAGTTACTAGGCAAACAAAGTGTGCTTTGTAAGCAGATACAAGAGACTTTTTAGATCGATGAGATGTGAAGTCTTAACAATTAGGATTTTATTTCTGTTATTTGCATGCTTGGTAAACCAGTATTGTAGCCCTTTACCAAGAGGTATTCAAATGGTTTATGTAATGTTTGGTTTTTTAATTTGGTTTTATATAGAAGCAAGTGTCGATCGGCTCAATAGCATTATTCCACTATGTCTATTATTTATGTTATGCATGTGCACTAAAAAATGATGCTTGTGATGACCTTGATTTAGGTATTAAGCACGTTACAACATGTCAAAAACATATGATAACTATAAACCACTGGTGTACATTAGTACGTGGATGCCTAGGCATTTGGCCTATTTTAGATAACTTAGCACCTAGGTGCATTGGTGAGCTCCACAGCTAACTCCAAGGGAGAAGTAGTGATCGGCTACTAAACCCACAATGTAAACCACAAGTGATCACATGCACTGTCAAGACAGTGACCTAGCTCACTGGGGTAATGGTCCAAACTTAAGGGAGTTGCACGTGCACGGTAGCTTCCTCAACTAGCACTAGCTAGTGTGGATGCCCAAAGTTTTATCAGTATGACCCGTTGGTTTAACCAATTGCCATTCAATTAGTTTGTTAAGCATAGTCCCTATCACTTAACATTATGAAAATAACAAAACCATGTATTTTAATTTCCATTTTACTCTTCAATTACATTACCTAACATATATTAGTTTTTCCCACATGATTTTATAATGTCAAATCACGATTCAACCAAACCATTTAATCACACAAAAAACTTCAAGAAGATCATAAAGCTCACAAAAAATGACTAAACATACCTAGTCAATAGCCTCCTATGCTCCAATACGTCTCAAATAACGCCTCCTAGTCCACATGAATATACACATGATATATGAATTATTTATCTTAAAGTTAAATTACAAACCTCTTCTTCAGTGGTTTTAGATTTGGAATGCCTTATAAACCTTTTAAACACCACGGAGGTTGAGAGAACAACCAAAGAACAAGAGGAGAAGAGGAGGAGATGGCATGAGAGAGAATAAGGAGGGTCTGCACGTAGGGTTTGGTCGACTGCTTAATAATGTGTTTATTTACTCCTTTCCTTGCTCTTCCTTTCCTTAATTACCCTTCAAACTTCCAACTAATCTTAAACTGTAACACCCCAATTTCGGTTCACCTAAAAACCGAATAAGAAATGTTCAGATCGAGTCGAGTCATGTTTAAAGTTGTTGGTTGGTGCAACTCAATAGATAAAATAGATCGAAACAACCCTTTTGGTGTCATAAGAATATAAGACATTATTAAATAAACATTAAAACACATCAAATATAAGTAAAAGTAAGAAAAGAAATAAATACACGTGGTGTGTGCTCATATCATCAATACATCCTAATAAAAAAAAAGACTATACTAAATAAACATACCGTTAAACACAACAAATAAATCAAGACATAATAAAAAAATAACTAATAACAAATAATCAATAAATAAATATATACAATCATGAATAAATAGATAGATAATAATTACAAAAAAAAAATCAATACTCTAATCATAAAATAATAATATCATATACTATATACGTAAATGGCTAAACATGAGTAAATATTATATATACTTGTGTTAGTAATCATATAAATAAATACATAATCATTCTATAAATAAATAATTATTTATTTATTTAATTTTAATTCATCATGAATAATAATAATATCATAGTCATCATCACAAAATACGTAATTAAATACAATTAAATAATAACATACACGCAACCAACAAGTAAATAAATGAATAAATAAATATATACAATTTAGTAAACATAAAAAAACTAACAATAATAAGTAAATATAATATTAATAATAACAAATAATCATGTAAACATACATAATATACGATAAACATATAAATAAAAAGAAATAAATAATAATGAATACATAAATAAATAATAGATGAATAAATAAATAAATAAAAACACTTATAACATCAAATTATGCTAAATAATGTGAATATGCATATAAATTGATGTAAGGGTTTTTGAATTACAAAAAACGATCAAAATGGTTGAAATTGGGCTGAAATGGCAACCGAGTCAACCCGTGCAAGTCGATCGAGTTGAGCCACGTCGACTCAGTCGAGTCAATAAATAGTACTGGCCAGGTAGCTAGACACCACATGGACTCGAGCATGACCACAGACACGAATGGGTGAACAGTACTCAATCAAGCAGACACGAAGCGGGCACACAGATGCAAAAATGGTGGACGGCACAATCATGGGCAGCAGGTAAACGGGCTGAACGAGGGCGGCAACGCTGTCGCCGGAGAGAGCTGACGACGGCATGGCTGGGGTCGCCACCGGTCAGATTGACAGGAGGCGTGATGCCTGAGGTGCTAGTGGTGACGACTGGTTAAGTCCAACCACTAGCTGGCCGGAAAACAAGAAGAAAGTGGGGCTGATCACCGCCGGGTGCAGCGACGTCGCCAGCAGCAATTGCGCCAGTGGCGGTGGTCGTGGGTCGTCTCAAAATATCGGCCTTGATGAGATGAACCTATCTAGGATGATGGTCGATGGTGTCTGGCAGGTGGCTGGCCAAAAAATAGTTGGAAATGATCAAAAATGCCCCCATGCAAGTGCGCATCGCCGACGGTGATCGCTACCATGGCGGAGGTCAGTATCAGTCCCAAACCGTAGATCTTGGTGAGGGGAAGCTTTCGGGGTGGTTGGCTTCATCGAAGGACACTCACCGGCGCCGGAAAAATGGCCCGAATGGGTGGCAGTGAAAACCGATCATGAAAACATCATCGCCGATGGAGACTGTGGCGGCGCCGGTGGCAATCGCTAATACGGACTGATAGCCAACCGCGAGGTGGTCACCGTCATACCAATCTAGTGGCCAAGGGCGAGGCAAAGATTCACTGACGGCGAGCCAAAGTAGCTGCGACATTAACACAATGAAATCGTTGAAGATCGTGGAAGATCTGGGAAAATAATATGAAGCCCTGGCTGATGCGGATGGCTGAGATCTTGCCATGTGGTCTAGTGGGACCCACCTATAGATATATTAAATATATAAATATATATATAGACAAAAAGCTCGGAGAGCCCGGGGACAGAAAAAAATTCTCCCCCCGAGCTCTCTTCTGGGCTGTCCAATTACAAGGACAGCCTAGATCTCTTGTCAAAAAAAAAAATTTCCAAAACATGCCGCCCCACAGCCACCACCTTGTCGCGGCCGCCGCCTTGCCGTGTCGCTGCCCCTTTGCGAGGGGGAGGGACGCGCTTCCTCCCCCCTCCCTCCTCCTCGTTCTCTCACCCCGAACGCCGCCGCCCAGTCGCAGACGCCCCTCCACCTCGCTCCCCCTCAAACCCATCATCCTGCCCCCTTAGCGGACGTGGCCATTGGGGGGCTGGGACGATGGGGTCGAGGGCGAGCAAGGCGGAAGGACGCTGCAGCTAGGCGGCGGCATCCACGGCACAAAGGTTTTTTTCCCTGTTGGGGGCCGCGGCTGGCCAGATTCGGCCGCGACAGGCTGGAACTGGCTGTCCCCCAACCAGATCTAGCCAAGGGATGGCCAAATCCAGCTTGTCGTAGTCGGATCTGGCCGGCAGGGGCCCAGACAGGAATGGTGGCAGCCAAATCTAGCCGTGGCGGGCCACTCGCGGCCAACATGGCTGCCGAGTGGCCCTATTTTTTTTTTTAAATATATCTAGGTCATCCTTGTAATTGGATGGCCCATATCAAAGTTAAGGTTTTTTTAAAAAACACACAACATATATGGGCCATCCTTGTAATCGACGGCCTAGACGGCAGCTTGGGGTAGAAAAATTTTTCTGCCCTAGGCTCACCTCAACAGCCCTCATATTAAATATATATATATATATATATATATATATATATATATGAATGAAAAGCTTGGATCGAGACTGTCCAAATTTAAAACCGACTCGAATCTTTAAATTGACTCTATATGTGGGAATCGAGGTAATAAGGGTAAATGGGCCTCGAAACAATAAACACAATTGAGTTGGGCCCACGAACACAATCCGATGGTCAAAAATCCATGTGACGGATACAATGAGATACCCTAAAAATCATAAACGGATACTAAATGCTACAAGAGTCTAGATCTAGGCCTAAAATCCTGGCTAATATATACAAATAAATTTGTATACCTTAGTATACACTGATAACTCATGATCTTATTATATGCATATCGTGCATACTTAGCAACAATAACATGCTCATACGGCCATCTAGGCCTATACTCATAATTAAAAAATTATTCTGGCTCGAACTCGCTCGAACAGACTCGAGATTGCCCAAACTAAACAAAACTAAAATCGGGTAAAACCATAAGCTGAAACTAGGGTTTGACATAAACAAACCCCTACCCACGTTCTAGCATAAGCCTAGACTATTTAAATTCCTCAAGGTTTTGCCCCTTAACCATGTTCGACCAAATTCAACTAATTTAGCCCTTGCCGGCTAATCGGGTAACCTCTTTGAATGCTAGTCCACCTAAACATCTATCTAAGCCATTATAAGTGCCAAACCATCCATATTTAATGTTTCAACATGTCAGTCAAATAATATTATGGTGGTTCACATCTGGCCAAGTCCACTTGTCCGTATAGACAATTTTTCTTGCCGGTTTAGCCATCTTTTCAAATTTACTCTGACCAATTCACATAAGCATTAGATCTCTCCATACCATACTAAGTAAAATCGACCTTTTATTTGAATCAATCAATGCCCCACACACCATAATATGTTTTTAGTACAAAGAAAATTTTATCATGGTCAACAATACTAAGTATGTCTAACTTATCTATCTCAATATTACTAAATACAAGTAATTAAAATTATGAGATGTTACAAAAGGGTAATTAAACTTAGCCAGTTTTAGTATGTTTTCCCAAAGCTTTAGATAAAAACTATCAGGCTGATAAGTTAGTCACAAGAATAGAATTTACTAAGTGCTAGACAAGTTTAATCGCTCATGTCATATTTGTTATGATATTAGCTATGTTTTATGCTGTAGATTCACACATCCTTATGTCCATATTCATGGCCAATTTTATTGATTGATTTTTCTATCTTGTTTATTTGATTGTTGTGTTTAATCAATTGTAAATTAGTCTTATTTTTTAATTTATCGTTTACTACATATATAAATATTCAGTGCTTTGTCTTACGTTCTAAATAGGCATGTTTGTACATACATAGGTACTGGAGCATAGGAATGATGTGATGGAGACTCCAAGCACTTAGATATACTTTATTTGATGTCTTTAGTATTAACTTATTATTGGACTATTTTGGTGGATATGGGTACTATATTAGTTGTATATTACGGACATTTTTAAAGGCTTATGTTAACAAAGTGATCAATTGGCTTAATAGAATTATTTCGCATTGTCTTGAGTTATATTTTTCTTCATATTATGTTATAAATGTGCGTGCGTGACAACCTTAATCAGGGTCATACGTGTTAGACTTAAGGTTGCAATATCTGTGAAGGGTAAAAGTGCAAGATAAAGGATTGGGGATGGATATGCGACATCATAATGTAGCCTTAAACATGTTTAAGTTTGTTTTTTCTTTAGTATATTAAAGTCGAGGCTTTTTACCTAGAAAGGGGGAAAGTGTTTTGTAATACCAAATGGTGAAAAACCAGGTATAATTACCAAAATAAGGAAGATCTGGCCTGGGCGATCAGATTCGGCCATGCACAATGCTTAATATAGCTAATAAGAAGCAGGATTTGGTCGTCCTTAAATATCCCTTAAAAAAATAATTCAAATACTTGGGCATTGTCCAAGGTTAAGGGGAAGCCAAACCATCTAAAATTTTTATTTTATATTTTTTAATTTGTTGAATTTATTTTAATAGTTTAAGCGAAGGTATTTTAGATATTTAGTAATTTTTCTCCTTTTATAATAATTAAGTTTTTTCCCCTTTATGATAAAAAACTCTTAAAGTTTTAACATCTTCAATTAACATAAAATTTTTTAAGGGTGTTGGATATCAAAAGGATTAAATGATGATTTTAAGAAATGGTGGCCAGGTGATAATTTGACCCATTATAGGAGGTCAAGTAATTTTTGGGCTGAAAATTATGTGGAGACCCTATTTTGAGTGGACTCCCTCCTGTGGCACTTGAGTCTAATTTAATTCCGAATAAAGTACTAAAGTATATCACTAATTATAGTTTTATGGGGATTAAATCAAATTAAACTGATGATGCCATGCATTAAGATCGATATTCTTGAAAAAATTTATTTTTATAAAAGAGCAGGGGAAAAACAACGTGAAAGGACAACTTTAAAATTCTGAAACAGAGAGAGCGTTCATGACGTTGGAATCATTTTAAAAATAATAAAACCTTGGAAATGCCATCTCTCTGTCCTGGATGGATCGGACCAACCCATGGAAGGAAGATAAAAATCAAATAACTAGACTTATAGCATAGCTACGTAGGCGTTTGTGGCTTAGATTGGCATGAACGTACGCACTGACGTCAACCAAGCTCTCTAATCTAGTATTATATAAGTTTTTTCCATGGCCAAGTATTATGGCAGTAGAAATAAAAAATGAAAGGTCAAGTGGTAGGTGGTCATGAAAGAGCTAAGGCCCAGCTTGGAAAAAAACAAAGAAGCTAAGGCCCACCACTTAGTCAACAGCCATGGTCTTACGCGCATAACTATGCACGGTTGGGCCAATAAATCATCTGCTCTACTAGCTGCTTACTTGTCCTATTTATAACTTCATTCATCATCGAAGTATTGGGGTAGCGGAGTCTAAAGGGCGGACGGAAGGGTGACGAGCATGCAATGCTTGACACGAATGATAATTAGCGGTAAGACAAGATAAAGATAAAAAAAAAGAAACATAACTTATCCTTTTAAAAAAAGAAAAGAAAAAAAACACAACTTTTCTATTTTAAAAAAGCAACGCAAGTGTTGACACGTGTATACTATTGAGAGATCTAGTTACTTATATGTGTGATTTGTAAAAAGTTAAAATTATTTTTACTTATCAAAATAAGTGAATAATTATATATTATAAAAATCATATCATATTAAATAAACTACTGATTTATACGTGGAGATACCATGATTTTTACATCACATTAGATCATTCAAGACCCAACGCGGACTTGACTGAACAGGCAATGAGTAGAGACATTTCAATGTTGACTCTAAACCTATTTAGAATCATATATATACTATTTTTCAAATTTGACAAATAAAAAAATATAAAATAAGTATTTATCACCATCTGTGACACTTTCAATTTGCAAATATATTATTTTCATTACTTAGAATTATTGATTTAGCTTAATTAAAAGAAAATTATTGTATTTTAATAATTTTTTAACTGGACTTGGAGAATCTGTGAGTAAAAAGTTAATTATGAAGTTAGGCTAAAAAAATCAAAGGAATGGAGTCAGACTCAGAAAATCTTTAAAGTTAAAAAAAAAGTTTTAAAACTATGCATTAAATAAGTTAAAAAATGCCTCCCATTTTCTTTTTTGATGTTCCTTCTCTCCTTTTCATTTAAAAAAACAACCTTTCATTTTATATCTTGTAGTAAAAAAAATCTTTTTTATTGCTTTATATATTTTCTCAATTGTTGCATCTTTATATTTTCGTTTATCATAATGTAATATTTTGGGCTAAAATAAGTGACTTAACAGGTTCCCTTTGGCTTGCGTAGAACATATACAGATGAACTTTATAGTTTTTACTTCTCAATAGAATTGAAGGTCATTTAAAATGATGTTATTGGCCGTTGTGTTTATGTGTTCCCATGTTGTGGGTTGTAAAATTGTTTTGACATACCCGTACACTTCTTCTTTTCAGAGGTTTCTTGTTCTTCCCAAGCTTTCTTTCAGAGTTTATGTAGAGCACGCATTTTAATTTTTGACCGTGGACATTAGAGTGGGCATAACATCTGCGTTGGCGAGATTTATCAAATTCTCTTTCATATTTGAAGTAAATCATTATTATATTTTATTTAATGAACTTATTAGTTACCAACATAGGTGAAAAACTTGAAACTCATATTCGATAGAGTTACCTCTCTTCGAGAGTTGACTCAAAATCGACTCAAGCAGCTGATTCAAGGTTATTTATTACACCTTTTCAATGTAGAAAATAAAAAACACGAAATAATGAATTCTCCAAAGATGTTAATTTACTTCAATTACACAAAAAGTTAGTAATGTTTCAAAGGTTTTATTTCATGATTTGGATAATTATAATAGAGTCAATCATATTGTCATAGTTGCATGGAGTTACTTAAGTATTTTAGAGTGTGAATTAAGGATGTTTAATGAATAAAATCAATTAATGGTTGAAGTTTATTGAATGAAAACTATAATATTCTTGAACCAAGATTACCTTAGCTAGTAATTTCCATCATAATTATTGGTTACATTCATGAATGAGCTGGATAAGAATAAATATGAAACCATTATTTGGTGGTGTAACAAAGAAACATTGTATGAAACAAACATATGTTACTCTTTTTAAGATTATTAATAATTGACGTATGTATATTTAATTTCCTTTTAAATAGGTTTTCTTATTATACATTTGTACTAAAAACTGGGTTAAATATGACAACTAAATAGTACCACTATAATGTCCCACTTACCAAGGGTATGCTCTCACATGAAATGCCTTAGACCCTCTTCTATATTTAGCTTGCTAAAACTCCCGTCGGATTGCTGAACTTAAAATTTGGCTCACTTCGAATAGGGCAGTTATAAGTTGGACCAGTGAACAAAAATGGATTTGGAAGGGAAGGCAGAGATCCCTATCATCGACATTGGCAGTGCGAAAGTAGGGCCTCACCAGCGGCAGAAGTTGGTGAAGCAGGTAAGGGAAGCGCTGGAAAAATGGGGTCTATTCCAGGCGGTGAACCATGGGATATCCTCGAGCTTCATGGACAGGGTTCTCTTGGAGACGCTCAAGTTCCACGAGGAAGGGAGCAAGGAGTCGAAGCAGGCGGCTTGGCCTGACAACTCCACCGCCAAGGTCCGTTACCGGAGCAGCTTTCAACGCCACTTGACACACCCAAGCTGGAAGAACACCTTGTCCATTCACTTTACCCCTGACGCTCCAACCCTTGACGAGTTTTCCTCCCCTTACAGGTGTGTTATATACACATTCTACTACCCATAATATTCTACCCATTTTCTTTTCCATTAGACATATCAATCTTATTCGGATTTATCAATCTAGAGCTTCTTCTTCTAAATATATGCGCACCCACTAACATTGTTAGCTGTAGGCATGCAGGACTTGATCAGCATATTAATTAGTAATTTAGTTGCTCGCTGAAGAAGCTGTAGAGTTTGGGGTAGGCGCCTTTGAGTAACCGAGTTCATAATGAGTGATCGGTGTTCTCAATGTACAGGAAGTTGATCCGCTTGCAAGACATTTAATTATCGTCGAGTAAGATTAGTCTTAAGAGAATCCAGGCTAACAAGATCAGTACTTGCACTCTTTTGATAAAAAATCCAAAATAAAAGAAAAAATCCAAATAAAGAACAAAGTTGTTAAGACTAAAAAACGTCTTATCATATTCGTGGAGAGCCAAAATCTCCTCCCAGCTTCTCCGGTGAGTTGAGATTTCGGTGATTCCATAATCACTAATACAGATAAATTCCATAATCGCTTAATCATGTCCTCTTAATTTGCTTTCTTTTTTTTTAAAGTTCAAATGAAATTGTCAGCATTTGTTGTTTGAATTTGTTTGGATTGCTACTTTTCTTTCAGTCTTGCGAAAACACTGCTAATATCACATTCTTCCGAATAAAATTAAAATCTTAATGGATCAAAATAATATGATAAAAATTCTTTGATCTTTAACCAGGACAATAATTCGTAATCAGATGATATGCCTCTAAATGTCTTTATTTGCATAAAGCAAAAACATTTGAGAGGTGTTTTATAGGTCCATTAATATGCGGTAAAAACCTATCTATGAGATCGCCCAGTTAATTGGAATTTTGGATATATATGCTTCTTCAAAAGATTTTCCTTGTCCTTGACGATTTGTGGTACCCAAATTAAACTGGGAATACACCTGTCTCTCATGAACTAGCACTTATATAAAAGAAAGAAGACTTCTTTCTAATATCTGTATAAGTAGTCAACTTGTCACGTAGCTTTCAGCTTTCGTAAAACTCATTATTTATTTTATGAATCACATCATGCATACATGAGTACGTTACATGTATAATTTATGATCAGAATGAGAGTAATGCTATATACGTTACTTTGATGGGTTTATTTAATGAACTGCCTGCATCATGCTTATACATCAATATTTTTAGGCTAATTAAAATTAAAGTTGGGAAAAGTACGGACAATTTTGATAGTGCAAAAGGATTTCCATATGCCATAAACATGGAAGATTTTATTTATGAACAAGATTTAATATTTTTGTGTGCCATCATGATCAATGCATGAATATGAAGAGAGACAATTCTAGAGTACGCGAAGCAGGCAAAGTGGGTGGGGGAGTCGCTGCTGGGGCTGGTATCAGAGGCGATGGGGCTGGAAGAAAATAGACTAAAGAGGATGGGTTGCTTGGAGGGGATGAGAGTCGCTTCTCACCTCTATCCCCTTCTCCTCACCATGACCTTACCGTCGGCATTCTTCCCCACTCTGACCCTTCCTTCCTCACCCTTCTCCTCCAAGACCCGGTTGGAGGCCTCCAAGTTCTCCAACACCATTGCACCTGGCTTCCTGTCACCCCTGTCCATGGGGCACTCGTCGTTAGCGTCGGGGATCTCCTTCAGGTAATTATATGCATACCAAAATATATACTATTATGCAGACAAACCTAAATCAAAATACTGACATAGTAATTTCCATCATCCACACAATTAGCTATGGCAAATCTTCCAATCTTCCTTCTATTGTTTTTGTCACAAGTAAAGTGAGAGATTTGGAAGATGCTAATACGCAATATTGACTGTAACGTACTATGTTGCGTTCAATTGTTACAGAAGCCCACACAGGTCTACGCCCATGATAAGCTCACATATTCCTGATTTTTTTCATCGTCAAAAGAGATATAGCATATTTAGTACTGATCGTCATATATGACCTATATTTCCATGTATTTTAAACTTGTCTGCTTGAGCATAATTGACACCATTTTAAAGGGTATCTCTTACAGAGACTTTGGTAAAAATTTGACTACATAGATTGTGATAAGGCTATGCTTGGTTAACATAAAACAAATGTGAATAAAATAAAAATTTTATATAGTCACACCTACTAAAATTAGTATATATGCGACGTGTTTAAAGAAGGTAACACTTTTATAATACATTTTGTAATTAAATTAATTATGATTAACTCCAAATGGAGTGCTTTCCAATGAACAAAATAAGTTTCCTTTTTTTCTTTTGTATTGAGATATGAAAAAGGATGAATTTTTTTACCAGATAGCACATGGAGTCATCATTATTTTCTCCTAATTCTAATAAGGTTAATTATTTTAAACATTTCAGGTCATTTACACCGCTTTCATACCAACCGAATAAAGCCTAAGTGGTTAAAATCAAGCTACAATGAGAAGGATAACAAAAAATAAATAACTATTTATGATGTATGACATACCCAAAATGTAAACATCAAGCCAAGCATAAATTGATACACATAAGTCATTCTTTCATAATTACTTAAGGGTCTGTTTGATTGATATGAAAATAATGTAAATGAAAAATAATTTTATAAAAAATAAAAATATAATGAAATGAAATGAAAAGCTTAAATATTTGCTTTACGTGTTTAGATAATATAAAAATAAGATGAAGATGAAATATTAGTTCCAATGTGCACATCACATGTTTCCCAAAGTTTTTGCTAATTTCTTTTATTTTTTATAAGAAAATGTTGTTTTGTAAAATTTTTACATAAATTTAATTTGACTAAAATTTAAAAAAATTGACTAAATTTTAAGATATCAAAAAATAAGAAAGTTTTTTATGCTCAAATTTCACATTTTTTTATAGAATTTCAAGACAACCAACAAGACTTTAAGTCAAGATATACAAACATATCAATATATAAACATACCACCCCATATATATTTGATGTGCTTATATTTCTTCAGCCTACCAATATTAGATGTGAGATTATTTTTGTGGATATTATAATTCACTAATATCATAATCCATACATCTTATAAAATTCCATCTTTGATTTTTTTATTTTTTGACATATCACCCTAGTCTATGTCCAATTTTGTTCAATCTATCATGTATAGCGGAACGGAAGTGACTACAATATTATTTGTAATGTTTCCACTAAGATTTAAAGGCAAATCTATACTAATATATCATCTCTTAACATTGAATATGGAACTATTTTGACAGATATCTGCTTAATTTTTTTCCAATATATTATTATATTTAATATGAATAAATGGGATTATGATATCAGTGAATTATGTTTTCGTTTGAGCAGCTGGTGTCAAACGGGAAGTTGACAAGCTTGGTGCATAGGGTCGCGGTAAGCCAGAACGAGGGGAGAACGTCGGTGGCATGTCTCATCAATGGCAGCGCTTCGAAGGAGAGGTTGGCCCCTATAAATGAGCTGCTCATGGACGATGGCCATGATAGCTGTCCTCTGTACCGGGAAACCACGGCCGGTGAGTATTTGGCCCATTTTGCCAGTTTGGAAGATTTCACCACCGGCTTGGCTCACTTGAGAATCTAGCATGATTTTGGAACATCTACATGTACGCCTTGCCCGTGAGCGCCCTCGAAGACTGCGTACTGGGGTGGCTCATAGTAAGACACATTGTTCCATCATGATAACATTTGAAACAAATATTTTTGTTGTTTTCTCCGTCGACCATGAATAATGCTTAACTACCGGCTAACCCACATGATGCACGGCTAATATATTTAAAATAAATTTTAATTATAATGGAAAATTATTTAAAAGATTCAACAATATTAATTACAATAAAAAAGTAATATTTTTATTAATAAAAATAAAAATGTAATATTGTAAAATAACTCAATGGACGTTACAAATCAAATCCTAATTATAATAGAAAAATATTAAAGGATTAGAAAAAATTATAATTACAATAAAAAAAGTAATTTTTGTACTACTAGGAAATAAAAAAGTAATATTGTAAAATAATTACATAGCATGTAGCAGCGCACATGACAAAATAAGTAAAAATTTTAAAGGATTCAAAAATCCTAATTATAATAGAAAAGTAAATTTTCTATTAATAAAAATTTTTAAACTAATTTATATAGAGCTAAATATAAGTATACAACTGCATAATGGAAGACATGTCTAAGATATAATAAGGAAGAAGTTAGGTGAATGAGTAATTTTCTCCTTATAATTATATTATATTTTCGAGGACGAAAATTACTAAGCTGCGGAGATTGTAAAACCCCAAAAATAACTAGGTTATTTTATTATAGGTTTTATAAATCTTAGAACAAATCATAAATATTATTTAATTAAATTAATTCTTAAGAATCAATATCATAATTTATCAATTATTATTTTTAGCGTATCGGTATGGTGGTATTTATGGGTGGCTTCAAATAAACTTTATTTATTATATTATACTTTATTTTACCTAATATGATCCCATATCCAACTAGTAGACACCACTGGCGATTGCCATCGAAAAACTGACAGAGAGGTGCCGAAAAACCACTAAAGCCGCCAGAAACCGCCAGAACTTGTTAGAAAACCTGATTCACTAGAGTTTGTCGGATCTTCCGCAGAGCTCATCTAGTCAATCCCGATCGAACTTTGGACGCTGATGAGTATTTTGCCCTTTCAGTCGAATAAAGTTAACCATAGGTCAAACCCGTTGGTTTGGGTTAATAGCGGCTAAAGTCTCATTGGTAGGCTGTACATGGTGTGCAAGGATGGAGTTTTGATTGAAAGTTTAAGGGAAGACTTTGCCTCCCCACATTGCAATTTTGCGATTGGGAGTTATGAGTGTGATTTAACACTCATTTGCATTAAACTCAATAGAAAGTTTTTAACTATTCATTATCACACTAATGGTTGGAGTTTCATATACTTATGTGTGATTGTATTCTTTTCTATAAAAGTTTAATGTAAGTGACTTCTTGAATTTCACACATATTCTTCTATATAAAGGAAAATTGTGTTTATGTTAAATGAAATATCCTCATAATAGTTTGTGAGCAAATTTGACTTACAAAGGGAGGGATTTAGAGAAGTTATTAGAGGAGCTTGAGGGAAAATATTTTCTTTGGGTTGATTCCTTTAGAGCGTCTATTTCTAACATTTTTCCCCCACTAGTATCATCTTTTCCTTATTGGGAGTCTCTCCATCTTTTCTTGCGTATAGGATTGTATGTCGTAGTTGCGAGTGTCTCATAATAATTCCAGGTTCGTATAATTACTCGAAATCCTATATATTTTTATTTGACAAGCCTTAGTCGGCCTGAGCCCACATTCAACCATATGCGCCGAACACAACCGAAGTCAAAGAATTGACCACATTCAACCATATGCGCCGAACACAACCGAAGTCAACACAACCGAAGTCAAAGAATTGACCACATTCAACCATATGCTCCGAACACAACCGAAGTCAAAGAATTGAATTGACTCAATCCCAACACAGGGTTGCACCTTTAAAATTCTTGACAGATTAAATACCTGCCCCCATAACGAAAGGGGTAACAGGGCATAGTAGCACAAGACGTATAACGACCCAACCCAAAGTGCAACGTAATGGGCTAAGTCATTTCTTTAAAATGGGTACCCCAAAAGTTAAAGATTTATAGTCCATTCCCACTTATAAACAGGATCTTCTCCTAGTAGGTATTAGATGTGGGACTAAGTTGAGGGATCTCACAATCCACCCACCTTAGGAAATTTCGCCCCCGAAATGCCTATACTTGGCACGTTGCTAGCCCCAGCCCACGACCTTTCTGGCCCGTGACTGGTAGCCTAGCCAACGTTCCTAATCCAGCCCACCATCTAACATGGAACCAGGTCGGCTCTGATACCATTTGTAACGACTCAGCCCAAAGTGCAACGTAATGGGCTAAGTCATTTCTTTAAAATGGGTACCCCGAAAGTTGAAGATTTATAGTCCATTCCCACTTATAAACATGATCTTCTCCTAGTAGGTATTAGATGTGGGACTAAGTTGAGGGATCTCACAATCGACTCATTATGCACTTTTGATACCGAGAGGTTGAGTTGATGGTAAATATCGGTAACTACAGGCCATGGACCACGTAGTATATGTGCGTATATATGAGATTGTAGTTGGATGGGGTGGCCTCCTCTCTCGGCATAATAAGAGCTCGATATATGCTCATAATCACTAAAAGACTCAAATTCAGATGTTGTAAAATATATTAATTTATTTATTGTAATTATATAACTTAGTGTTTTTATCACTAAAAATGAATTGTGTCCATACATGTGAGCATTATCGAAGGATGGATAAAGTCGAGACAACTGGATGACTCTATTATTAGTCTAATTTTTTTTCTTATATGTTGTTAAACTTCTAGGTTATTTTCATGGTAGAGAGATTTCGGTTCGTTTCATATATCTTAGATTATTCTGAGCTCTATATTATATTTTATTTAATGGCACGACTTAGAATTTGAACTTTAACTAATTCCTTAAATATGAATTTAATTTGTATGATTTAAAAAGAATTTTACGTCATGGGTTTATTTAAAATGTTGAAAATTAATAGAAAATTAATTTACGAGACACTTAGTTTTATATAGTAACACTTGGCTCGTAGTTCGGAACGGGCAGGTCATTACACATGTTATGGCTACAATTATACATGTTATCAAGTAATCAAGTTATGAGTATCATGTTAAATTTATAGTTTTCAGGTGTTAGAAACTGTCTTTCCGAGTGCCCTTGTTATTGAACACGAGGATGATGAGATCCACGGTGGACGTCGATTATTTTGAGGTGTGCAATACCTCAACCATACTATTATTTTACAATGCCCTACCTTTGATGACACTTTCCCTTTCCATACCTACATTGAGGAGGCCATAGTCATCTTAACCTTCTAGGTCGTACCTTGGGTGGTTTTCTATTTTGTGTCCCAGTTGACCAAGGTCAATCAATATACCTATATGTTAGGGTATTCCATAGCATGATTACATACGATGAGGGATCATTGTGACCTCTATTCTACCTCATGGGTTGAGGTGATAGCTATGAGGGTTCTTTTAGATTTCTCTATCTATGAAGGATCTTGAACTACATCACCCAATAGGTGTTGTGGGTATGAGTACATACACTTTTGGATCATCCTGCAGGTTTGAGTCACACAAAATGAGGTGGGGCACAACAATAATTATGTAGTGGATTAATGGTTATGTACACTTAACATGTATATGACGATGAATATATTTTAGCTTGACTAATAGCTGTGAGTATTGTACATGGTGCTTATACATTTTATGTTTTTATGGTGTTACATTGTAGTAGTACCCCTAAGGCAAATTCTAGGATAAAATTTTCTTAAGTGAGGAAGGTTGTAAAACCTGAATCGTTTACCTAGTGATTTTGTGTTGGTTTGTTGTGTAAACTAAATTGAATAGTGTATGACCAATAATTATTTACCATTAATATGTTGTGAGGATATGTACGTTATTATGCACATCAAGGCACTAGTCTCGCTGGTGTTAGATATACTCGGTTGGGCACTAGGTTATCTTGGCCTTCCCTTTTTCTCTCGAGATGTTGAGTGTTGTAGATAGACCTTAGGATCGTATCCCCTCATATCTACATACATGGCACGGTATGTGTTGTGTGTTTGTACCCTAAGAAGAAGCAAAAATGGCCGAGCTCCTAGCAAAAATGGCCAACACCCTAGCACTCATGTAGGATTTGAATTTCCCACTTTGTTCAAACAACGAGTGTATATGTGCTTGACTAGTGCCCTTAAGCCCATATTTGTTTGTTTCCGAGTATTTCTTTTCCTCTCTCAGCACCTTTGCATTGGGTCTATTTTCAGGTTTTATAAAAACCCAACTTCCTCCCCATTTGTCCTCCTTTCCTTCACCTTCCCCCGACCTCCCTTCCTCTCATTAACCTTTCCTCACCACCTTACTCCCCTCCAGACCCCTCCAAATCTCCAGCAAGGTGTGGGGTGGCTACTTCTTCATCAACTTCTCCATTCTCCTCCTTTCTTCTCTGCTTCCAAGGTGCACCTCTTTTCCCCCATTTCTTCTTTTCTTTCTTGTTTGATGTTGTTGGTTACTGTTTGTAATGTGTGTGGATGCTTATGTACATTTTTAGAATGTTTTTAGCATGTTTATTACTTTAGTTGCTTGATTTAGGGTGTCAATCCATAACTCTTGCATATTTGCTAATGTATATGTTAGATCTAGACCACTCATACTTAGATTAATAATGTAGCACTCATTTCTTATTGTAAAAGATCTTTCGCTCAAAATATTCATGATTAATATAGCTACAAGTCAATTTGCATTTTATACATATTATATACTTGTAGTATGCATGAATCACTATGGAAATGTGAGAAAGTTGTTCTCTTTAGCATATTCTAGCTTTGTGATGCATATTACCCGATTTTATACTCTTGTTGTGATGATATTTTGATGAGATCTTTTGCTCATGTCTAAATCTATGTGTTATCTACACATCACTAAAATTTTAGACTCAAAAGACTTCATTTAGGCTTGAACAAAATTGTTAAGGAAGGACTATACACCCTGTTTGTTCTAAACCAATGATATAGGTCGACCTAGAGTGGATAAAATGAACCACTAAGAAAATTGCTAAAATCCTAGTAAATTTAGGTCATATATCAACTCTTTACTTGCAATCTACCAATTTTGAGCTTGTTTAGTGCTCATTGGCTTGCTAATAAATTCTATGTTGTGAAGTGCACAGGGCTATAGGGTGAAAACACTAATCCTTAAGCATCAGTTTAAAATCTGGTTAATTGCGCAAATGGTTGTAAATTTCCATGAAATGTTATGCAGACCTTAATTTAGAAGCATGACATGCCCATGTGAAATTTTAGAATGTTTGGACTCCAGGAAGGCCCACTAAGAAATTTCCTATTGACTTAGGTATTCAACTGTGTTGTAAACCCATATCAGAAGCCCATGAACAAGGAATTCCCTAGCTTTGGTCAGTTCGAATTTGGGCCCAAGATAAACCCACAGTGTTAGGAGCCCATAATATTTTTCCTTATAATTTTAGCCCACCAGAAGTCCATGAACAAGGCCTAGCAAGATATGTGTGCACTCCCAAATCCTGAATCCAAAAATGACTCACTAGGTTAATGGGCTTAGAAACCAAGTGAGATCATAACACTGGCCCATTACAAAAATTAAGATGATAGCTTAGCTCATTAGGAGTAAGCCCACCAAATTTCAGCTTATGCCGAATGCATTTGTGTTATGAGAAAATTTGGCTAGGCCAAGCTCTCTAGTTAATTACGGTTAAAACTTGATTAGGGATAATGACATTTAACCCTTAATTACATAACACCTTATCCAAACCTCAGTGATTCAACTGCGAGAAAACTATTTCCAAATCGTCAAAAGAAGGTTTGGAATTGGTTATGAAGGGCAAAAAACCAATATTATTAAGGAATATTGACCTCGTAACTATAGAAGAGCCAGAAACCAATATTATATAGGTTAAAATTTTAAGTTGTTGTACTCGAAACTTCTACAAGTTCGACAAGAACAAGTTAGAAAAAATTTCTCACAAAATAATATATTTCAAAGTTGGATGATTACAAATGGAGTTATCTGGAGTATTTATATGTGAGAAGATTATTTTGGTGCAAGTTACATCCACTTAACAACATTAAAAGCCTAGGAAAACTACAAACTCTATTTCTTACATGGGTGGTTCCAACCAGCATTAAGTGCTTTGAAAAGGTGTAAAACATTAAACAAAAATCATATTTCTATGTGGGGTTGGTTCAACCATCATCTACAATCATTAAAACAACTTTTTTGACTTCAAAATGGTCATCTTGTAAGCACACAAAAGTTCATTACGAAATTGGGCTTTAGAATTGGCCTTCCACTTGATGTGATGATTGATTGAGCTAACTTATCCTCCTTTCGACATGCAAAACATTAACCACCTTCAAGCCCAACTAATCTTATGCAAGAACATTGCCTTCCTTTATGTGCATAAGAAGGTTTTGCATAGTTTCTTCTAGTTTCCTTGCTCTAGATCTTGTGATTGGTCCAACCGAGATCTCAAGGTTGTCTTTGTGTTCTTTAAGCTTTTCTGAACCATCTTCAAACTTAGTCAAGCTTTCTTCATTGAAAGTTGCATTTATGATAAGAGGATTAATTAATTAAATTAATAGTAATTAAGGAGTAATTAATTAGCTTAACTAAGGTATTTAAGATCTAATTATGTGTTCATGCATGTTTGGAGGTTTTGCCTCAAATTGCTTCCTCAATGTGTGTGATTAAGGTTTGATATGCTACATCTCAGTCTAGGGTACACAGAGGGAGCTTGCCATTGTAGGCCAATGAACTCTACTCGTCTAGGTCTGTTGGTTTCCCTCCTGCTTGATACTCTGTTTGGCTCCATGAAAGCACTTTAGCCGAGTCTTTACGATAGCGATGTTTAATTGGGTCCTTAATTGGATCCCATTAATACCGGTCATTTAGCCGACTTTTCCATAGTTTAATAAAACTTCCAGGATAAGATCCCGTAAAAGACTCATATTATGAAACCCCTTCCTAAGCCTTATAAGTATGTACATATGTGTAAGTTTTACTTTTTATGATGAGTGTGCATGGAGATATGATGATTATGTTAGTACTCTTCCCACCTAAAGTAACACATTTCTGGAAATTGTGGCATTAACTGATTTTATTCTCAGTCATCCAAGTACCATGAGGGTGCTTATTTTGCTTTGATATGTGTTTTGTAATGTATATTGGGGTTGTATGATGTACCATTCTATGTGGGCTTGTCCCATAAATCTTGTATGATGTACAATGTCATGTTTTGTAATGTTTTAGGCCTTATGCCTTGTCTGTTTATGAGTGCTTGTGTTAGTATTATTTCTTTTTGTCTAAGTAACAATTTTACTAGGAAAAATTTTAGGGCATGTTGCTAACAATATTCTAGAGGATGTGTTTAAGTCCCAGAGTCCTAAAACTGATGTGGAGTAATACCAGGTACACTAAACCCCTGTGATTGTAGTTGCATATGTGTAGAAGTAATATGGACTAGAGGAGTTAACGGTTCATAGTACATAAAGAGTCCACGTGAAGTCCAAATGTTTGCATATGATTCCCTAACCTCAATGATTTCTTTGTGTGTGTTTAATAATGATCGGCGTATATGGAATAGGTAATTATGAACGTATGACTAGCACCATCCCTCAATAGATACGCAAACAAAAGAATGAAACTAAGTATAAGAAATGGCTCATGCATATGACTTAAGCATTCATCTTAGTAGCATCTCTTTAAAGCTCAACCTATTACTTATAACATAGGTACGTCTCTTCTACAAACTCGGAGTGATTATATTGATAGAGCTTAAAGTTTAGGGCCCTCCTATAGTTTATGATACACATGCATATGTTAGTAGCTTCTTGCCATCTTAAGCCTTATTGATGGTTAAAATCTGCTTTCATGAACTTTAGCCAATTTAGTAGTTGAACGAATAGTTAGCAAAAATTCTAATATCGTAATTTGGTCTGGTATTAGTCCGAATCGGGGTGTTACATATGTCTACCTCTCACCAACTTTATTATGATCATGCATCTTTTATAACTTATTACTAATGAATATAGGATAATAATAATCAAAACAAGATCCTAACAATTGCCACATTCGCTAACCTCTTTTGAATAAAAGATCTATTTTAAAGATTATTTAAGATTTAGGGGGGCTAATACCCCATGGGTATGTACTATCTACTTTTATTTAAAGTAGGATAATTTTTTCGCTCTCATTGTATTTTACGTGCCACATAATACATAAAAAGTTAATAAACATGATACTTACGTATAAAATAAATTTGTAAAATCATAAAAAATTGATAAATGTAACTAAATTAACCTGTACCACAAGTATGAAAAGTTGATGAGTATGATGTTTACATAAAATATAGGCATATAAAATCATTAAAATTGATAAACACGACTAGACTAAGTATACAAAATTAATAAACATGACATCTAACCTATAAGATAAACATGACAAAATAATTAAAAATTAGTCAACATGACTTCATTAACTTATAACAACTTACAAGATAAACATACAAATTTCATAAACACGATCAATATCAACCTATAGATAAAGTGGGCTAAATTGATTATATTTATCAAATAAACAAGTAAAAATATGTGAAATTAATAAATATAAAAATTCAGATATAAAACATGAGCTTAGATTTTGCATAGATGGAGAAATCAGCCGATTCCACTCGGAATCGGCCAATTTAAATCGGATCGGAAGGTTTCTGATCCGATTTAATGGGTAAATCGGCTTTAATAAAAATTGGTCCGTGAATCAGCTGATTCGAGCTGATTTCGACCGATTCGAGCCGATTTTGGAATCAGCATAAATCGGCCGATTTTGGACGGCGGCAATAAACGGGGCGAGGGGAGGACAGGGTGGCGAGGGTGAGCGGCGAGGGTGGTAATTTGGCAACTAGGGGGCTGGGTGGGGGACGAGGGGTAGACAATCTGGTGGGGCGAAAGGGGGTGGCAAGGTAGGGTGGCACTGGGGGAGCAAGGCAGGGGCACAAGGGGGTCCAGCAGGGGAGGCAGGGCGTGGGCGGCGGATGGCGGGGAGGGACGCGATGGGGCTGGCAGGGGGAGGCAGGGCGTGGCAGCGGCGGCGACGACGGGGAAGGAGGAAGGGAAAGAAATAAAGGAAATAGCAATGGTATTCTTATAATTAAAATTTGACTCTGTATCCAACTCCGAGTCAAAAATAATAACTAACTCTAAATAATTTTAAAAAATCCAAAAAATATGAAAAAAATACTATTAAAGATAATATATACTATAATATCAAAATAACATGGTTCTATAACTTACAACCTACCAATTTTGATTAAATTAAATTTTTTATATGAGACTAATTTAGACCGATTTAATTAAATCGATTCTTGACTAATTTAAATCGATTCGATCCAATTTTATTACTCTCTTAGTAATTAATTTGTGATTCCAACTTTTACGATTACGAGATTTTGACCGTACCTTTGCGGAGCCTATTACTAGTTACACTAAAATAACGCCTAATATAAAAAATAAAAAGGGCCAGGCCGGCTCCGAAAGAAGTGGATGTGGCTGTAGGCTGGGAATTGAAACAAAAAAAAACACTAAGAGAAATGCTGCCTTTGGCCACCGCAGGCAGGTGGGGCGGAAGTCCCACCCCAGCAGCATGCCGTCCGAACAACATCTTCCTCTCAAATTCTATCATTTCCAATTCCCCCACCACCTTCACAAGACGCTGCTCCTCGCTCCCCACTAATGGCTGCCGCGCTGCCAAGCAGCCGCAGCAACGCCCGCGCAGGCAGAGCAGCACGTCCCGTCCTTCCCTAATAATCAGAAGAAGAAGAGGCTCTTTCGGGCACGCGAGAACGTGGCGCTGCCTGTAATCGACGGCCATGAATCCCCCGGCGATGTCGGCTTGCGCTACCGCCCATCCGCTCTTCCGAAGCCCCCCGCCGGATTTGTGCTGGATTCCCATGGGAGAGTTCTCATGGCTTCCTCCAAACGTATCGCTACCATCGTAAACCCAACCTGCTCCTCCTTTTCCTTGAATTCTTTTTTTTTTCAATTGTTTGATTTTTGTTTTTGGAAAAAAATGAGGATCTCTTGTCTACCATGGATGGGAAACAGGTTGATTCTGCAAATAATTTACCCTTGGAGTGCGTCATCAGGAGGGTTTTCAAAAGCGCACAAGGAGATGATTGTATGCTTTTATGCCCTGTGGATACGTAGGTTTCCTTTTCTATTGAATTCCATTTTCATTCTTCATGGTACTGCACTCGTTTTCAAGATAAAGCTAATGCATTTGGCTATTGATGTTTTTGTTATGCTTTTTCTTCCAGCCCAGTTCAGATATTAAAGAGCACAAATTTTGAAGGATGGGCGGCTGTACGTGTTCAGTTGTTTATTTGAATTTCTGCACCTCTTTTTATAAGTTTTTCTTGCGGATCAATTCTTCCATTGCCAGTGATGATTATGTAGAGTAAGAACGAATCATCTGTTTGAATGACAAGAGCAATGAAATATAAGTCTTATTTGCAATATGTGTTTTGCAACAAATCTTCTCATATCTGTTTGGATGGCTGATGTGTGTCAAAGAGACAAGTAGGGATCAACTTCAGGGAGTATTGATTTAGGAAACAGACTCATCAACCACACCTCAAGCTATAAAATTTAGTGCTTGAATTTATTATTCTTAGTTCATGGGCTAGATATAGCATATATCAAACCAAAGAAATGAATATCCATCACTGATTGAGAAAATTTTGGTTTTTGTTTAACCAACTCACTTTAGTTACAAATTGTTCTTACCAATTAAGGTGTCTAACTGTTGTGGATAGCCCGAACTGAATTCTTAGCCCCTCATTTATCATCCTTTTTGCTAAATCAATGCCCAACAGTGAATAGTTTTTTTGATAAATGCTTGATTGCATGGCTTAAATGGTTGCATCCCTTGTCCCCTTGCCGTTTGAAACCTCACCTGCTTTTTTCTTCACTAACGACAGCAACTAAACGGCAATAATGCAGTTCAGATTATATCATGGTTGATATATTAATCATCTTGTTTAGAACTTTTCTTTCTTAAGTCTGCTCTTGATGAATGTTAGCAACAAAATATGCATGCTATTTTTCTTTGGTTATATTTCTTGTTTTACAGGTCACTGACGAGGACATTGAAACTATAATTCCTTATGCTGCTTATGCTCTTGCCAAAATTCATATGCATCTTGTTCTTAGTGGGTAATTAAGATTATCTTCCTTTTTATTCATATAGTGATGAATGTTATGAGCAAATTATGCCATTTCGTACTTGATAGCTCTTTCGATTTTATGTTTTTTTAAATGTGGAGAGGATGAGAAAACTTATGAAGAAAATGTGAATTAGTTTCTTGTTGGCCTTGGTAATTTGAATCTAGTTTTTAGGAGAACCATGTTTTTTGCACTTAATATTTTTAACACTAAGTCAAGTGACGTGTTTATGGTTGCAACAGCCTTCAAATCATGAGTCACTTCAAGTTTTTGTTAATCAATGCCGCTATTGGCACATGGTATTGATGGGCTTATAATGCTTACTCATTATTGTGATTTTTGGGTTTCCTCGACTTAGAACTTTGAAAGATTTTCAGTCTACTATAGTTTGGTATTTGTTTTAATGAGCTGTCCCCACTATTATGCTTGTGGATGCAGTTAGTGTTGTTGCTGGGCTTTTATCTGATGGCCTGATGCAATGCCCCCTCCTAATGATAGTGTTGATGAAGATAATGATTTTCCTAGTGGACAATCAGCTATTACTCATTATAACTTGCCTCCGTAGATGAATAACAATGATTAATTGCTTAGTTTTATTATTTACTTTTTTGAGAACTTCTTTCTTTAAAGTAGTTTTTCTTTCTAAGTATTATAGTTTCTTTTACATGTAGGCTAATAGTGGCAACTTATGTATTATTGTATTCTTTAAAGGATTGACCCCGTTGAAGGAGATAAATGTGAATTGAATTGGCTAAGAGCCTTATCTACATCTTTTCTTCAATCATTATTTTTCATATTTTAACTTTTTCTTTACTTGAATATTGCATAATGGGCTTTATGTGATTATTTTAGTTCTAGTTGTCATTTTCCAAGCTTTTGTAAATTATTTGTGTTTTCTCCTAATTTATTAGGGCAGATTTTCTCATCTACGTCCTTGTTATACTCTTGTATGAAGGGTGCAATATTGTCTTATTGACAAATGAAATGAACAAATCAATTGATGGGAGGAATATGTTCTGAAAGAAAGATGGCTTTTTTTGTACACATGATTGTATTGAAAGGTCCAATATTGTCAAATGGCTAGAAAGTTCTTACTGTCTATTATGCAAAATAATTTTGACATCCATTTTCCAATATCAAACGGATACCTCTAAATTGTCAACAGTTGGAAGATCTGATTTATTGTCCTAGACTTATGGACATGGTTGTGAATTTAAATGTATGATCTATTTATTGAGGAGGTTTGGCAGTTACTGAGAATGATGGGTTTTATTTGTGAGAGCTGTTAGCTATCCTGTAATAGTAATTGTCTATAAATGATGAAATTAGTGAGTGACAATCTTTTGGATTGCACCATATTTCTCCTCTATATTTTGTTCGATTCTACCTATTCCTACCTACTATATCACGTATAGTTAAATTCTAATTAATAGAATTTCAATATCAATCTTTAAATTTACCTTTCTTAGCATTTGAAAAAGTAGATTTTTGAATCCTCTTATTAATTTTAGCAACTTGTTGTATTTTGAATTACCAAAATTATATGGTTCAAATTTCATTTTAATTTTTTTAGTTCCTGGATAAATAGTTTTACAAGCTGCTCACTCTTTTTATGTATAATTGTAGATTTTGTTATACTGCAAGAGGTGGATTTTGCTATTCTGAGGATGATATACTTGAATTTCGGACAGGTTATTCTCTTCTACTTTATGTGTTCTACATCTATATTGATTCACTAAACATGTTGTTCAATTGAACAAAAAATTTCTCGCTTGTCCTGATTTGAATTGTAATGAAGTGTATGATCAAGCAAATTGCTAATATTACTTCCGTTTTCTTTAGGGAATGTAGTCGATATATTTTTTGATCTTAAAGCCAATCCATAGTTTATTTCTTTCATGTTACATTTAACTAAATGGGATTGTAAGACCTTCTAATAGAATTCTTTATTTTTCTGACTAACGGTATGTGGAGTCTAGTCACAACTTCAATGGGGCGTATCTTAAATGCTCTGCCAAATAATGTATTGGCATCAAAGAACAGGCATGATCTAGGTAGGAAAATCATAGGGCAGGATTGGCATTGATATAATTATATAAGCTAGTCATAAACTCCGCACTATGCACGGGTTAAAATTGTACAAATAGAGTAATAGTATGTTTGCCAAATATATAAATTATATTTTTTTCTGTAAAATATTTAAAATTATTATAGTTAATAGGACTATAAATCTAAAATATTTGGAAAAACCTTATCTATAAGTATTAATATTAAAAATAAATTATTTTTTATCATTACTAAACTTGTGGAAACAAAATAAATAAGAAAAAATATCATAATTCAATGCAGTTCATGTGAAAATCTATATTACTCTTAATAAAAAGAATTAAACATGCTTCGGACAAAAAAATGTATATGTTTTGGATAAAAAATGCTAAAATAAAATATGAGAATGGAAGTTATAGAAAGGCAAAAAATTAAATAAAAACTGAGGTGTAAATAATAACAGATAAAATAATGATAAAGGAGAGTAAAATAACAAATTAAAAATTTCCAAAAAATAAAAATCAATGAAGTTAATAATAAAGAAGTAAATTATGGGAAAAAACAAAGATAATATCTGAGGTCAAATCGATATAACTAAAATATAAGTAAATCTAAAAATATAAAAAATAAAATAAAGAAAAAAAATTACCACATATTCCTGTATTTTGAAATGGTAAATTTTTAAAAAATCCTCTATTGAGAAAAAATAAATATTTCACGAGACCTTATTATTATATTTATAAAGAGGAGATGAGATGCAACGCTTGGATGAGGGGTGTGATGGAAAGGGGTACAACCTTTAAGGAGGGGTATATAACCTTTATAATGGGTATTAAAATACCCTTTAGAAGAGGCACAATACCCTTTAAAATAGGTGCATATCCTTTAAAGAAGTGTCATACCTTTTAGGTGGGGCTCTGACTACTAACAAATGCATCCCTTTACAATAAACCACGTGTCATGTACCCCCAGAGAATGAACTCACATGCCACATACCCGTTTAGAATAAATCTGGTGCCACATACCTTCTTAGAATAAATCTAGTAGCACATACCCACTTAGAACAAATTTGGTGAAAATTTCTTGGAGCCCTATCAGTGATAGGAGGATTGAATAAAATATTTTGGAAATTCTGGATGGACAATGATTTTTTCAAAAAAGATAAGAAGAAAAAAGTTTGAAAATCCTAAACATGGTTTTAAGGCATCATGGACAACCAAATAATAAAAGAGATTGGTGATAGATATTTTTGAAATTCTCTTCCCTAAGTGTTAATTCTGTAATAAGATAAGGGAGATCTAGGTCTTTGTGGACATTATACTCATGTTTAAAGAACGTGCCCACTTTCCAAAAATATAAAGATTGAAAAGGGATGACATAGATAAATGGTAAATAGCTAGGGGCGTGATAGAAGAGATAATGTGAATAATGAGTCGTCTTCAACCAAGGGCACAACGACGTTAATGGAATGGAATGTCTAACAAAAACAAAATGTAGAAATATGAAAATGAAAATGATGCTCCCGTTGTTTCCTTGAAAACAAGCGAATGAGGAGGCATCATTATTACTAATTGTTCCCATTAATGCCTTGAAATGTGAGGTATATGTTGTTAAGAGGAACTATTAGTGGCATGGGATTGTATCACCGGTTGCTTAAATTTAGAAGGAAAAAAGTGATACATTCACGTATGATGGATATTATAACTCAAATTTTTACTTCTTAGATTGTGCTTTATTTTGGTATTGTGGAACCATCTTTTCAATTTCTCTCTAGGTCATATGAGAATCCTCCTCTTGACCCTATGTTAGGATTATTGTCCTCTTCATCTGCTTGAGGTTGTTCACCCACCACCCCTTTATTATTACGTACTTGAATATTATCTATAAGGGGCATTTCATCTTTTTGACTTTCAGTCCATGAATGTATCATTTCCATCATTACATTAATTCTGTGGAAATAGACAATACAAGATAGAAAGAGATGCTTACTTCCCACTTTGCATTTCTCTCCTATTTATAATACATGTTTTGAGTACTCAAGAGTCTAGTACATGTTTGAGAACTAAATGAATACAAAGAATATAAAGGATAATATAAAGGGACTAGATATGTTTCAAAGAACCAATTCATAGAATGACACATATAATAAATATCCTCAACACTTCCCCTCAAGCTATGAAGGGATGACTTCCAAACATGGCTTAGATTGTAATATCTGATGTCAAGTTGTAGATAAGGGCTTAGTAAAGATATCTGCCACCTGCTCGTAGTCACATGCTGTAAGGAAATAATATTCTTTTAACTTTTTTCTGATATAATGACATTCAATTTCAATATGTTTTGTCCTTTCATGAAACACAAGGCTATTTGCAATATGTATAGCAACTTGATTGTCACACCATAACCTTATTGGCTTAGAAGTAGGAAACCCAATTTCTTCAAGTAGCAACTTCATCCACACTAAGTTGGTAGCTGCTTTTGCTACTACCCTATATTCAGCTTCAACACTAGACCTGGCAAACAGATTATTTCTTACTCTTCCAAATGACTATATTTCCTCCTACGTTGATACAGTAACCTTAAGTAGATTTTCTATCAAAGGTAGATCTTACCCAATTTGCATCCATATAGTTATGAATCTCCAAAGGCTTCCCTACTTTATGTTTTCTATGCATGAGCCCTTGTCCAGGATATTTCTTGAGATACCTTAGAATTATAAGTACTATATTCCAATGAGGGACCTTAGGGTTTTGCATAAATTGACTAACAAGACTTACAACAAAGGAAAGGTCAGGACGAGTTACAATGAGGTATATTAGTTTACTTACAAATCGCCTATACCTTCCTCGATCTTCCAACAGTTGTCCCTAATTAGGTTCGAGCTTTCAAGTGGAGTGTCAGCGGGCTTTGCACCAAGTAAACCTGTCTCATGTCCATGGAGCATATCAGTTACATATTTTCTTTGATTTAGATAAATACCTTGAGGAGTTCTTGATACTTCAAGAGCAAGGGAATATTGTAAAAGTCCCATGTCTTTGATGTTAACGTTGGATTGTGGCCATGCCTTAGTCTCTTGTATTCCATTATCATCACTACTATAAATAATTTTATCATCCACATACACAATTAAAATGATGCATCCATGACAAGTGGTTTTAACAAACACAAAATAGTCTAAAGAACACCTAGAGAAGCCGAATTCCAACAAGATAGCACTAAATTTGGTAAACCATGCCCTTGATGATTGCTTGAGACCATAGATTTTCTGAGTTTCATACCTTAGAACTCTCCCTCAGTAACAAATTCAGGTGGTTACTGCATGTAAACCTCCTCCTCAAGGTCTCCGTGAATAAATGCATTTTTAACATTAAGTTGGAAGAGGTGCTAATTAAAATTTACAGCCAAAGATAATGAAATTCTAACAAAGTTGAGTTTAGCAACAAGATAAAATGTGTCATTAATATAGACCATCTATTTGACTATACCCTTTAGCCACCAATCTAGCCTTAAGCCTCTCCAATGAACCGTCAGACCAATATTTAATAATATAAATCCATCGACATCCGACCACTTTCTTACCTTGAGGAAGATGAGTAAGGTCCCAAGTGATCTCCTCTTTCATAGCTGGCCGCCAACCCTCATCTTTTGAAGCTTCATTGTAATCTATAGGTATTCTAAGAGAAGACAAGGTATGCACAGTTACATTAGATGTGCTAGGCATATTACCTAGTTCAGGAGAACTAAGGAGAGCTGGTGGCGCAGGAAGAGAATACTCATGTTTGGGTCATCGGGAATAATCCAAGGAAAGCGTGGAAAGGTTGAAGAGGTGGACATGGTTGGAGTATATCAATTATGGAGATGGGAAGAGAAACCTTAAGAGGATGACTAGTTGTTTGAGAAGGAGATGAATAGAAGGAAACATTCTCCAATTAGGTAATATCCAATGCGACGAATAACCTTCTGAGTTGTGGGCTAAAACAACAATAACCTTTTTGTGTCTAAACCTAGAAATATACATTTAAGGGCTCTAGCTACAAGTATATTAGAAGTGGATGGAAGAATATGCACAAAGCAAACACAACCAAAGGTGTGAGGTTTGACGTGATATAAAGGTTGTCCTAGATTAATCAATTTATGAAAAATCTAATTAGTTAATATAGATGTAGGCATCTTATTAATGAGGTAACATGAAGTTAGAATAGCTTCAAGCCAATGATGTTAAGGAATTAACTTATTAAGCATTAAACATCTTGTGACTTCTAGCAAATGCCTATGTTTATGCTCAGCAACACCATTCTGTTGAGGAATTATGGGCACAAGAGGTTTGATGCACAATACCGTGAGTAGTGAAAAAGATCTTGAACTGAGAAGAAGTATACTCTAATGCATTATTAGACCTAAAAATTTTAATGGCTGCAGAGTATTGTGTTTTAATTTCATTTACAAAAGCTAGAAACTTAGAGAAAACATGAAATCTATCATACAATAAATAAAGCCATGTCATGCGATTGTAATCATCAATGAATAAGACAAAGTATTTGAATTTTCCAAAGTTAGGAATAGCTAGTGGACCCCCATACATCACCATTCATCAGAGTGAATAACATAAAATAGTTTATTAGACCTAGAAAAAGATTCTAAAGGCAAAGACGCACGAGTGTGCTTTGACAATTGAAAGCGATTCACATTATAATGAACAAACATTAACTAAAGAAGGTACCATCAATTTGAGTTTATTTAAACTAGGATGCCCCAAGTGTTCATGCCACTCTAAAGCAATAGAGGAAGTAGATTTGATGTCAGCCAAAGATGACAATAAGGTCATGTGTAGATAACAGAGTCTATTGTTGCATGAGCCACGACCAATCTCCCTCGTTCTCCTAATATCCTGTAATATACAAGTAGTAAATGTGAATACAACTTCACATAAACTCTTGAACACGATTTTTGAATTGATAAAAGACTCATAGGGAAGGAGGGAACCAATAAAACAACAAGGAGCAAGTATTGATTGGTACGAATCGTTCCTCTACCAATGGCTGGAACTTGACTTCCATCTACAAAGTTAACCATCAAGGGAAGCCAAAAGGGAGTGTAGGATCTAAAAAATTTAGTGTTCATAGTCACGTGATCAGTGGCACCTGAATCAATCAGCTAACAAGTCTCCACAGGTAGTAATGAAGAATGAATACCTGCAGTAGGAACCAAAGCAGAAGGAAGGGAAGAGTCATTATTGTGGGCCAACTTGAGAAGATGTGCAAAATCCTTGTGAGAGAGTGAAACACTTGGAGTAATTGAAGTAGCATCTGAAGGTAGTGCAGCAGCCTTGGAAGCAGTCGAAGATGATTGATCTTTGGTGGTGGCCCAATCTTGTTTACTATGTTTCTTCCAGCATTTATCCTAAAGATGACCATGGCCTTGGCAAAAATCACAAAATCTATCATCTTGTTTGGAAACAAAACAACTCACCTCTTCCAGATGAAGTAGAGCTGCGACCTCTACCACTCCCCCTTGTTGATGAGGAAGGTTTGGTAGAGGACAACAATGCAACAAGCTGAAGAACATCCACTTGAGGCTCCTCATTCACAAGAATTCGAGAAAGCCTAGAGACAGTAGCACTCAAAGTACGTAGATTTGCAGCAGCTAGCAATTGAGTCTTGGCTGAGAGGTAATGAGGACCAAGAGTAGCATGAAAGGAGATGACCATGAGGTCTTCACATTGTTTCTTCCAAGTGAGAAGATCAGCAAGGTATGGTTGGTAAAGGCTTAGCTCTTCCTAGCAAGATTTAACAAGTTATATGCTCATGAAGAGCTTTAGAACCTTACTTGTGAGGAAAATATTCTCACACAACTCATAAATCCGCTGAATGTTGCCATTTATACCATAGGTCTCTTTAACCGAGTACCAAATAGATTAGGCAGTTGGGAGAAGCATAACATCACAACTCACATGAGACTCCATACTATTCTACAACCAAGATCGGACTTGAGCATCCTCGGCCAACACAGGTCTAGCAATAGCTGGCTTCTCCTCCTCAATATACTTAAGTTTGTCTTTGGATAAGAGGAAGGTATTGATGGTGGAGGACCAAGGAAGATAATTGATCTTGCCACGAAGTTTAGTGGTGGTAATAGACGAGTTATTGAGCAAATCAGCAATAGATAAGGTTCCAGTTGAGACCACAGGTTTTTTAGCAGGAGCCACTATCAAATGAAAAGAAACTACAAAGTAATGAATAAAAAAGGGGGTAGGGGCAAGGGCACACAGTGGAGTGGAGAAAACACTCAACACACACAAAGATGGGGGCAAAAAAAAAATCACGGGCCACAGGATTTTGTCGCTTTATACTATGTGGAAATAGACAACACAAGATAGGAAGAGTGACTTCCCACTTTACATTAAAATACATGTTTTGAGTACTCAAGAGTTTAGTACATGTGTGAGAACTAAATGAATACAAAGAATATAAAGGAGAATACAAGGGGACTAGATACGTTACAAAGAACCAAGCCATAAAACAACACATATAATTAATATCCTCTACAAATTCTATTATCGTGTTCATCCATTCTTTTTCTTTGTTCTTCCAACTTCCTGTGTATCATAGTTGGATTGTCAGTACTTGTTTTTCTTCCTTCCTCAATAGTGTGGACAAGTAGGTTTCTAGAGCTATATATGAAACTGTTCTAGGTTAATCACTATCACTAAAGTCGTTGGAGGTAGAATCATTTGATTCTTTATCTTGCCTTCATACATCCTCCACAACATTTTCCAAAGTTTTTCCTTTCATAGAAGTCTTGCTTTGAGTTCTCTTTTGATCCCTTAGTTTTCTCTCTAGAAGCAGAGTCGGTATTTACTTTATACAGTTTTGTTGCCCTATTTGCCATCAACTCCTTCATTCTCATATGCATTATGTTTAGACACACCTGAGTTACAAGTTGCACCACATTTCAATGAGCTTCTTCGTTACCAGCCCTTGCCTTCATAGATTGATCCTTCTTTGTCCTCTTGCTCCCATTTAGGGCTTTAATAACTTTCCTTGCCCTAGCCTTTGTGAAATCTTTCTTTGTGACCTTCCTTTAGCATCTTTTAAAGTTGTTTGGAAGTGCTCCCAATATTGCATATGAATTTCTTTGATAAAATCATGACTAAGCAAGCTCTAGTATTTTCTTCATTAGCCATCTCCTGTCTTGACACTGAGGCCTGTGTTAGTTATCACATTGTTCATTGTCCGATGACTTACATCTTATTTATCATAGCTTATTTTATGTTTCCTAGTTATAGTTATAATATAAGTGAGTAGTTTTAGAGTTTCTAGTTACTTTAAAAGTTGTTTCCTATTTCTGTTTAATCTTATTTTAGTTGCTTTTCTTTCTACTAGAAGTCTGAGTCTGATCTAGTCCTTATGTTTTTACTTGAATTAGGAAGGCGTTTACCCCTATAAAGTACAACATAGTAGGCCTTTGAACCATTGATCAATTGAAGCGATAAAATTTACTCTTTTAGTTCTAATTTTTTATTAGTTTGGTTTATTTTATCTTTCCTTTTCTAATTTGCTATTCAATATTATTGGCCTTTTTGTCAACCACTATAAGAGGAATTTAATTGTAGATATTCTCCTGGATAAGGCACATTTTTGTGCCATATTTCTCTGCCCACCTGCGTATGGGCTTATAATGTCCAGTGGCCTACATCATAGGACATGACTACATTAATCAACATATTGCTAATCATTTGGGTAACAACTCTTTTGGTAGGAGCAAAGCTCAACTGTTAGAAGACATTAGCCTTTACACTACTGGTTGCCGATGTAGCTTGGGATAGAAAATTGATTTCTAACCTTGCTAACCAAACGAAATGATAAGAATTGGAGATAAATAATAATTGGGAAAAATTGGGGTGAGCTACACCTCATGTAGCTTGTATGAGCTACTCATCTAATTTGTTAGAAATAGTGGGTCCCACAATGATACTAAAATAGGGGGTCCCACAATGATATTTGTATGTATTAAAAGCAGAGTGCACAAGTAAGACGATAAAATTTTATCTTTTTTGTACTCATTATGAACTACTTTTAGATATTTTAAAAATGTAAATAGATATTTTTGAAATTAATTTTTATTACTATTACTTTGATAATTAAGATGAAAGGGTTAGAAACATTAGATTAAGTTGAAAATTTATAATTACCCTTATTATTTATTTTAGTATTTATCAATGTTGATTTTGAGTAGTAAGACCCACTACATTGTTCTAAATAAAAAGTGTAGCTCATATAAACTATATGGGTTGTAACTCTTGTATATATATGACTCGTAATAATATGCAGATCAACTCAATCCAAAAGACTCAAAAGAGACAGATCATAATAGACCCTAGACATTAAACAAATCCATTGACATCTTGTTTGGCAAAGAAATATGCTAATAAATGGAACTAGGAAACTAAGGTCCACATCATGCAATTAATCATGCTAACAATAATCTACTAAGGAGAATATGGAAGATGACGCAAGATTGCAACCTGAAATGGGACGATTGAGGCATGATGCTTGCAAACATATAACTCACGCATGAACAAACAAGGTTGAACATGATTAATACTATGCTAATCGTAAATATGACAAATAATCAACAAATAATTAAGCACCTAAATAGTTCACTGTAAATAACGCTAGAGTATGGAATGACGAATCACCTGCAAGTGTCTGTTGCAGTTAATGTACCTGCTCCCCTTGATGATCCTCCTAATCCAGTTGCTGCTGCTCCTCATCAGGATCATGATAGAAAATGGGAGTCTAGATTCAAATTAGATATCCCCAAATTTCCTAGAAATCCTAATGCAGATGAATATTAATATTGGTTTACAACTGATCATGCTTATAAAAGTGCTAAAGTGTCACAAGATGTAAGAGTTTACCTTGCCATTACTAAATTTGGAGACAATGCTCAAGCTAGGTGATGGTCTCACTAAGGTCTTGAGAAGAATTGCTTGTGGCAATGTGTTCTTTTTTTGTTCCCCATAACCTTGGGCAAAGTTTTGATGAAAAACTTAAAAATTTATCTAAGTTCTATCAATGAAGGAATATATGAAGGCTTTCTACAAAATTTTTCTGCTAATTGAGTTGCACGGGGATACATATCTTTTGATTTTAAGGTATTTAAATGGATTATGCCACAACATCTAGCGTGAAGTTGATCAACATGGGTTCGTGGAAGAGGTTATTCTTAAGGCTACAGAAGTTGAGACAATGTTAGCTTATGAAGATCAAAACTTCTCAGCAGAACTGGTTTACCTTCTCCACATCGACTGGCTATGCCTATTCTGTCCAAACAAATTGCCAAAATTACCATCAATGTACTTTCACTTCAACCAAGTGGGACATGTAAGAGCAAGTTGTCCTAAGTGGACACAAGGGTTGACTACTATAGCAAATGATTCTACACATGATCTTGAATCCACACCTTCAAATGATGCTTGTGAAGACAAGCATGCCCAAGTAGACATATATGAGAATTACTCAGCACTGCAAACTCAAGGACAAGTTATTTTTAGCGAGAGAGTTTGATGGAGCAATATCTTTATAAGTTAGGATTTAAATTTCATGAATGCTTGTTCTAGGCTAAATAATTGTATTGTCTTCACAGGATTTCCTTCATAAAAAGTGATAGACTTTTTTTATTTAGATTTGACCTTAATTAGTCTTATAGCCACTCTATGAATAGGCGAGGCTTGACCAATTTAATGCATGCTTTGTAGAAAAGAAAAGTTCCTGTGCTTTGGTTCACCCTCTTTTGAGTTTTACCTATTATTTCCATTCCATTCCTAAGTGATCTCATACCCGTCAGTATGCTATAAATCACATGTCATTGCATGGAATTCACGAGCCAATTGAACTGGTCTTATTGTCAATCGAAAGGGATAAAGCCCATCATTAGGTGGGGGAGGGGGGTGGATACCTTTAGAAAACAGAAAAGGAGGAATGTATTGACGAAATAGGAGAATAATAGAACAGACTTAAAAGTGGAGAGAATCAAAGCGTAGGAACTTTTTTATTTACCAAAACATGTATTGATCAAGCCTCACCTATTTATAGAGTGATTAAGTGATTAATTAAGGCAAAATCTAGAGATTGAAATTCTATCACTTATTATAAATGAAATTCAAATAAGGCCATATAATTATTCAACCTAGAAAAACGTCCATATTAATAAATTTATATTTTTAATTTATAGAAATGTTCCAACATCCAACCATTTTTGTGAAAAAACTCATCCTCAAGTTTTTGGTTTCAAGGAATTTTCATAGATGTGGTCTTGAAATATTCATAAGCATTGTTCGAATATTTTCAATGACGTGCAAGTATACACGGTCGAAACAAGTAATATAATGATAAATCGAGTATCGTCCCACAAGGAGATGAATTTCCTATAATTAATTAAAGAAAATAAAATGAGGAGCAAAACAAAAATAACTGACTTAACTAAATCTAAGTAATAACTTTAAATTAAAAGCGAAGTCAAAATTATAAAACTCGTTCTAGAGTCGAATTTCCCTTAACATGAATTTAATCTTCATCAAATCTTACTCTTATCTTTTATTCCCTCGGATTGTCGATCTAGGATAATTATATGACATGGTGGCTCCCGCTCCTTCATGCTTCTATTATTTTGCCTCAATTTCTACCTCCCGGTGATAATTGATTAATCAACAAAATAATGCATTAAGATTTGCCTTACAATCGCATACGGTGTTGTGTATCTCCCGACCACAACGACAAACAAGTCAAAAGACTCGTCGTATGATGAATTACCAATGACTAATCTAATTAATTTCTCCCGAAATCTAATTAAACCTCGTGATCTAAGAAATAGGTGATCAATCTATTCTTAGCATTAAGAATATGATAATTCAAACATTCCGATTGAATAAAAGAGTAAAAGCTTGAAATAAATTCAATTAAATCATGTTAAGTTCCACTCTTCTCTAGAACGAAATAAAAGACTACTCCATAATAAAAATAGAAAACAATATAAAAAAGAAACTAATTTTTACTATGAAAGAGAAAGAAATTACAAAAACTAAAACTACTTCTTTCACTACACTTCGAAGCCAAGAGATGAGATATGATAATAACAAATGACCACCCCTTTATATAGAAGTGGAGATACAAGAATTCGAAGAGAGTGTTCACAAATCGACGTAGTCTAATTAATTATAATGTCCCTTCAAGTTTCCAACTGTTCGACTCCATTGAACACCATAAATTGTAGCCATTGGGTGGGGCCAAGTGTCATGACCAATCAAATCCAAAGCTTAATTTATTCATCTTTTTCTGCATTAAAACACCAAAATTAAGCATATCTAATAAAATATTAATTAACTAGAATATAATAAAAAATATCACTAAATTAATAATGTTTATACCCGAGAAGTACAAAATCATATTAAAAACATGGGTAAATATTATATATTTTAAACACTTAGCAAGCATCATCAACTCGATGTTTAAAAGCAGTCATGTGGCAAAGAGAATATCATATTTGTAGATAATTACAAACAATTCATGAGTCATTTCTCTTTCTCTTGTATAATGAAATCCATTTGTTTAGAGAAAATTTAAATCAATGATTCTGAGAATGTTCTAAAGGTTAGATGTAATCAAAGGGGTCAAATATTTCGAGCAGCTCCTTGGCAAAAATATCAGTCTGAGTAGGCTCAAAGAGAAGGGATAAACTTCACTATGCTATGCATTTGCATTTTCTAAACATGTAGATTCATGAAACTTTGCATGAGAGGTAACACCAGTCTGGGAGTAACATTATGACTCCTATCTTATGATGCATTATGACTATCAAACTATGGTCGACCCAATGAATTATGGTAGGTAGTCACTAGGAATAATGTCAAATGAAATCATATCATTGAAAGGCCCAAAAAATACAGAACTTTGCATGGTAATCGAATGAAATCATATCACTGAAAGGCCCAAACAAATCATATCTTCTCTTGGTAATTTCAATTGAATCAGATAAACAATATGGAACCAATAAATGCATGGTAGTCTAATTTAATTTCCAATCAGCAGAGTAAGTGATAAAGTCTATATCATATTCATGATTAATAATAAACTGTCTTCCATCTCTTTGAGTTTACCACGAGGATAAAACCAGCATTGTAAATGCCAAGCTTCTAAATCTGTAATTTCCCGTTGTGAAACACTTCAAATATCTATTCACAGCTTTACCTCATTTTTCCTTGAATTTTCTGAATATTTATTGAATTATTTGGTATTTTTATGCACTATACTAAAATGTGAAATGTATGTTGAGCCCACCAAGAAATATACTCTGAACTTGCTTTTTGTGAACCAGTTCTAGAACCAACCAAAGCTTAAAACCTAAACCGTACCAAGGACTTAAAACAACTTAAAAGCCGATATGAAACACTCTTCTTCCCTATACTTCTTTTCTTCTATCCATATCTGAAATATTTTGATGGAAGTGATGGCTATGGGCTGGGCAAGCGATGGCAGATGGGTGGCATGAGTTGGACAGAAAGCAACCGAGGGCATGCCTGGCTGAAAAGTGATGGTGGATGTGGTGGAATATGATGGTGGTTGTAAGGATACCGTTGGTGATGGTGGCTATGAGCACTACCAAGCAGCAAGCCGTATTTTTTGTCTTCTTTTAACGGTAGATGTCAGCGGGTAAACGAGGAAAATGGTTTCCTTGTTTAGGAGATTGTGATTGTGGAAGCGAGGGATGATAAAATAACCACAAGATTAGATCTTTTGGGCTCTAGGACCAATGTGATGGGAGGGATTGCTTGAAGAGAAATAGGAAAGAGGGAGAAAGGGGGTGGGGGGTGCATTCATTGATGAAATGAGGGTATAATAGATGAAACTCAAAATATGGGAGAACCAAAGCACAAAAGCTACAAAAAAATTTCTCTTCACGAAAACATGCATTACATTAATTAAGTCTCACCTACTTGTAGAGTGACTAACCAAAACACAAAAGCACAAGAACTTTTCTCTTCTCTAACACATGCATTACATTGATTAAGCCTTACCTATTTATAGAGTGTTTAAGAGGCTAATGAAGGCAAAATCTGAACACATAGAGTCTACCGTTTATTATGAAGTCCTAATAAGGCAATAGCCCTAAAGAAGCGTCCATATAAATTTATTTCTTAATTTATAAAGATGCTCCTGCATCATGGTGGAAGAAGTGCTGGATGACCTGGCTGAGAACAGCTGGAGAATTGATGTCATGAAAACTTTTTAGGTACAAGACCACACCTTAAGGCCTGTTTTCATCGATACAAGTAACATACAATGTGTACATGAAGTTGAGGCAAATAAGGAACAAATAAAGGAACTAAACAATAACTAAGTTATCGAAGACGAGAACAATGGACAAAGTCATATGAACAAGCTGGTTGTGAATAATTTCGTTTTGTGAGGCCTAGACGTACTTGTGGAAGGAACTATGGGGCTCAAGAAAGTGCTACAACTATTGTCATGCTATGTCTGCATGGTCAAAAATAACTGACGTGGTAGTGTACTTCTGGGACTATATTCTTGTATATAACTATAAAGTCCGACTAGGCTGCTGGAAAATCTCAACCCAATGCACAAAGATCAATGATAGGTAAGTTCTCAAATGCTTGGCAATAACTTCCAATTTATTTATAGATAATAGAAGATGGACCAATTTTTTGTGCATATAAATTTGAAGACAAGCGCTGATAGCTTAAAACCTGATTATAAAATTTTAATCATTATAATGTTAATAACATTGAAATAAAAAATTAGCTCAAAAAATAAATTGGAGATTTTATAATAAACCAAAATGCGAAAATAAATTAGGGAACTACTCAAGCAAAGAATTCTTTTCCAACTAGGACTTCTTGTATCTGTGTGAGTAAACCTTGCCATACTTGTATGAGCCAAGTTCCTCATCTGCAACATGGGATGACATTGAGGGCTACAATGAGATGCTCGGTGTCACAAACCTACATCTAAAAACTTGACTGGATAAACAGGGAATTTAGTTCCTTTTTTTATTTGCTCTGCATTTACCTAATTTCTTTCTTTTGTGTGTGAGTCCTTGTGTTTAAATTTCTCTCCTATTACACTATAATCATGAAGGGTTACATGACAACCCAATAATAGTTATTCTGTTTGGCTTTTGTTAAGGCAGATGATGGCCATGAAATTGATGGATTACCAGTTGAAGGAATAGAAATCACTTGTTTTCATATGGTAATTTCTGTTTTTCCTTTTTGTTTTTGATGCACTCTTAGAGATAAATAGAGAAATATGGTACAAATCTTTCTCCAATTGTTTACTTTAACTTCAATGACGAAGATGAAAGATAACTACCTCTAAACTAACCAAAATATAAATTTTATTTCTTCTCAACTGATCAATGATGGAAAAAGCTTACAATTCTTCACATAAGAGTGCATCAAATAAGACTTGGACTTAGACTAGGAAGGTAAGACTTAATCCTCTAATAGGAAAAAACTAAATAAGGCTCGAACTAAAACAAGAAACTTTCTAATGAAGTCTCTTAAGAATGGGAAACAACTTCTAATTTAACTAAAAACTATCTAATTAGGCACTTCTAATATAACTCGAAAAACTACTAAAAATAGAACATTGTTCGTCATCAGTTTTTGGTATAAATATGAGCATTATCAGTGATTAATTACAATATCACATTTCACCGTTGTCATTATAGTTGATGCTTTCCATGAAGAGATACATTGGCAAAACATCGTTGAGGACTCTCTTTATAGCATGTCAACAGAAACAACGGGCAATAACCTATTGTCCAAGTAACAACAATAATCAACTAGAACTTGATTCAATAAACCCATTGGGGTTACAGTATGTAACTTATTCTATCAATGAAAAGTAAACCTACTTGGGGTTACGACTACACAAATAGGTCGCAAACTTGCTTAGGAGTTATATCGATTGACTAAGAAATGGGTTTAATAGCCTCCAATGCCTCTACCAGTGTCTGAAGTATACGTTCATGCTTTGGTTTCTAAAGGCATGAAGATCAAGACCATGATTGAAGGTGAGAAGATGAGGAAGAAAGAATCATCCATCATTGGATTCCACACAGGTAATCTCAAACCTCAATAGATGGGCAAAATTGGTCATAACTCTCTAAAGGGGTGTTTGGACAGAAGTTAGAACTGTCTATCAATAAGCAGCTCTTCCTTAAAGGGTGGTGGCTCCTCATAAGGTGTTGTCATGAAGGTGAGTCATGTGGAGACAATTCTTAACAAGAGTGATGCATAAGCTTGCTAGGAATCATTTTATAGCTTCCTCTCCCACACTTCCAACACACCAACCAAACTAACATACTTGTTCAACTCCAGTTGATGGAAGTAGTGGAAAGCCCAAGTATTTATCCACTCACTTCAATCATGCCATCACAGATAGATAAAACCATTTCAATAATATTACACACATAAACACACATTAGTTAACTATGTTACTAGTTGTCAAATTTCTTAGCATAAACATTATTCATGGGATTGATAACATCAATAAAGCATGTAAGATTTAGGTTGGTCTATGTATGCACTCTGATATTGGTGATGGTGGTAACCTTCGAAGTAAGCACAATATTCAGTGCATGTCATGGAATGTTAGTACCCTGGCATGTATTCTATTTTAGATAATGATCATATTCTTAATGAGGAACAAATTCTAGAAATCCCGATCGAGGGTATCACAACTAGATAAAACCTATAATAAATATAACAAAATATCATTACATTATTAATAGTATAAAAATAGTTGTTCGACGTTTTATATTACTATTCCAATAATAAATAATATTCTAGTCAATCACGCTAATTTAACAATCAATTTAAATCACTAACTAATTTGTTCTAAATAATAAAAATATATTTTTAACATTTTATATTAATAATTAAATACAAATTAATAATCAAGTCAATCAAACCATTATAACAATCAATTTAAAATACTAAATATTTAACATTTAAAAAAAAAATTAACAACATATTTAAAACAGAACTAAAAACCCATACTCAAGCACAACTTATTTAAAAACAAGTTTTTTAAAAAAAGCAGTTTTTCTCCATTTGTTCACTATATGCCACCGATGTCCTGGCTATATACTGCAAATATCATCGAATATCACTTTGCGGATGACTTTCTTCTCGCATGCTATCCAACATCGACATATCAGCAAAATTTCTCCGAAATTAGAAAACCTTGTTCCCAAAACATGATTGTTCTTGTTTTCTTTTTTCAAGAATTCACTGAAAACTCCCTAGAACTGTCCAAGAATCTGGCAAGAATAAAATTTTCATCTCTTTGGCACTTACGTCTTGCACCCCTGTTACCGAGATCCAGGCGAGATTGTAAACGATGCTCACTAGCAACTCCTAATGGATCCTAAGACATAATAAACTTGAACATCAAATGGGAATGGCCTAATTTGAAAGACTCAAACTTGAAACTTATAATGGACGACTCTATATTTCCTACATAAAGTCACAGATGATGCACTAAACTGATCCTACATTTAAGGATGCTAATAGTGGAAGAGAGCTAATTAAGATCACAAATTCAACAAATTAGATCCTTTTAAATCCTTAGCATCCTATGTGATACACTAAACTGATCCCAAATTTAAGGATGCTAATAGTGGAAGAGAGCTAATTACGATCACAAATTAAAAAATTAGATCCTTTTAAATCCTTAGCATCCTCCTAAGTAGATCGATGATGGACTAGTAATAACGGAAATCTTAAATAATCAAAGCAATTGGGGATGAACACTAAGCACACCAAGTTCTAATTGATTTAAATCAAACTATATAAGTGATTGAATCAATCACAACTTGCAGAAAAAGTCCTAACTGGAAAAGCTAAACAATCAAGTCTAATTCAATCAAAGACTTAAGCTTTAGTGAATAAATCAAGTTATGTAAGAGTTTTAATTGAATTAAAACTTACTCAGTATTCTATAACGATCAAGTTAAACACAAGAGTATTAAGTGGAATTAGCACAAGTAAAGCAAGTAATTAAGTAGACAAGATAAGGGATAGAGAAATGATACTTAAGAGACGTAAAATTTTTATAGTGGTTCACAATTCTTACTCCACTCTCTTGCCCTTTCCTTGTCCAAAGGAAAGGTAGAGCTTCATGTTTCACTATGGTACAACTTGATCACATTACAAACCAACTAGCCTTTTTCACAAGCTCACACCTAGAGCAAGAGAAACTTGCATATACTTCTAACACCCTATAGGTTTATAACCATGGAAGCAAAGCCTACTCTTCCAAGCTCCAATAGCTAATGTGCCTTCTCCTCTTCCAAGTCTCGAGAACCAAAGGTGCCTACTCCTCTCCCAAGTCCCAAGAGCCAAGGACCCACTTCTTCACAAGCTCCCCCTTGTGCCAAGAAGCCTCTTCGCTCACCTACCTCTTAACGTGCACCTCCACGAGCTCTCCTTTTAACTAAGGAGTTTACAACTTGGAGTAATGTACTTTCCTAGAAACAAGGAGTAATGTACCTCCACATCTTGGAGGCAAGCAACCAAGCAAGCATTTTTCCTTAACACCGAGGCCTAGATGTTTCAATCACACACTTCCAACACTTTGAAAATTTACAAACATGCTCAACAAATGAGCAATAACCTCACCTAGCCTTTAGCAACCTTGCATTAAGCTAATACAACCTCTTAGATATGAAAATAAAAGCACGAAGAGGTTTACAAGGAATATGATGTCCTAATCAATGCACCACGCTTGTAACCTACTAAGAGATGTGCGAAAACATCCCCCAAAGTCTTATTTATAGCGAAGAACCTCTGAGGATTGAGGAGAAAAGAAATTGGAAACGGAGCAGCTTGTTAGAAGAAACTAAATCGTTGGAGAAATCAACTTGGAATCACCATGGAGACCTTGGATTGATCATGAGAAGGGTTGGTTGTGGTCTGAGGGTGAAGAAGAGTGTGGAGGGTTTTGGGGGAGATGGAGGCATTATGGGTTGAAAAGGAGCAAAGTTCATTAGGTCTAGGGTTTCAAAGTGGACCTGCAAGTGAGCGCTGCAGCCTTTACAAGTGAGCACTGCGGCCTTAATATTTTTCTATTTTTTTTAATTATGGGTGTTACAGCTTGGGGTTAGAGTGTCGTGGCCCTAAAGCTTGATTTGCTGAAAATTAATGGCTTGGCTCTAGGGATTGGGCAAATGTCATGGGCCGGCCTAAGGCTATGTCTATAAGGCTAAAATGAGCTAACAAGGTACCCTATGAATGACATGCATCTAAAACTCTAATCTACAACTAATCTAAACACACGACTCACATGGAACTCGGCCGTAAGCTGCTAACTACTGATGCATACCACATGAAACTACATCTGCTATTGAACAATAACATGTGAGCCTCAACTGATGAAGCTACAATGTGCGGGCCCTAGCTCCCAAACTAAAGAAGATATAAGCCTGGGCTTTGGTGCTCAACTAAATGAATTCGACAACTGTTGCAACCAAAACTCTGGGTAATGCACAAATCATGGTCATCATCATCATCATCATCACCATCATCATTCTATCTCCAAATGAATGGTGCTGGGAATATGGATCCTAGTGTGCTACTTCTCTAGATTGTGGAGCATCATCTGAATCATATTCTTAGCAAATTGCCAAGGAATGGTAATCGAGAAAATTTTAATCAAACTAGAGTAACTACATGTTTACTATCCTTATAATATAGTTTAATTATTTAACTTGTCGTAAAAAGCCTAGCAAACTAGCTTTATTTATACAGGTTATCTTTATATTTTAGTTGACTTTGCCATGTGAGGTTTCACTTTTCAGTAACCTTTCATTAGCAGATATTCTTAGCTACTATAATTATAATTTTTTATTACACTCCTAAATATTGCCACTTGTTGAATTAATAATCTCACCTTGCGTTGTTTCTTAATCATCAAGTGGCTTAGACTTGTAAGCTGATTTTCTACTGAACCTTGGGAGCATGAAATATTTTGCCTGCTTAAAAATTCGACAGTTGGTTGGCTGCATGGTGGATGGCTTTTGAAAAGTGTGTAAATTTATTTAAGCACTTGTATTTCTGTGGCAGGATGGTTCACATTACATGATATATACACCATCTGACCCTCTTCTGTTTGTTGCGGTGAAGGTTTGTCTTATGCTTTCATATCATTGCAAAATACTTGGATTAGGTTTGTGACCACAATTTTGGATTATCTGTAGACTTCATTTTCTTAACTTATCACAAGCTGAATGTAAATGTAATTATATGCTACTGTAGACTTCATTTGCATCAGTCTTAACATCATTTTCAAAACACCATTGTATAGGTTGTAGTAACAACGCATTGTACTAATTACTGTTTGTTTACAATTATTGTTTTACACTTGCAGGATGGAAACGGTTTCCTTGAAATTGCCCCTGATGTAAGTATAGTCATTTTTTCTGAATCCTTCACCATAGAGCATTTTGATCGGCTGTTTGAGCTTGTTTTGAAATGTGTACAGTAGAATGGGTAAGTTGCTGTGGTAAGTTGTAAAACATTGATTAGGAGGTACAACAGGTTAGTCTTACCATGAAAGTTCTGGTTTCTTCTCTTTCGAGTTTCACTTAGTTTTCTATCAATAGCTGTGGAAAAAATAAAGATATTTATTAAAAAAATCGAAGGTTATAATGACTTCATAATTGTACATTGGCATGAGTATGAAGTGTACCTGTTTTGTTTGCGTCTAATGGTCTATGTCACCTCCAAAAGTGCATGGGTGATTAACCTATTCCGGTTAGTCCAGGAATATTTTTTTCAAGTTACTTGCAATAATTTTTTGATTATAGTAGTATTGTATATGAATTTCTTTTTAATTTTTGTTCATACATTTATAGGAGCTCTTGGATGACCCAGCTATTGTGGAAGCCATAGATGAAGAAACAGAATTCAACGCATTGGTGGTGGGTTTTCTATTTTTGGAATGCAGTAACTTGAATTGGTTCTTGTGGATATCGTTTATATCCTTATGTTGCATGAAAATCAAACTCTGGAGATTTATTACATTGCATGAAAATTGAATTTATTCATTAATCATGGTAACGTACGGAATCTACAAGCACATATTTTCTTTTATGGTGTCTAAATGTTCTAAATAAAAGGAGATAAATCATTAAGGAAGACAACAATGGTTGTGGAAGTCTACCATATGTAGTGTTATGAACAAGATCTCAGAATATGATATCGATATTTTTTTATGCATTTTTATATTAAAGATAAATTATTTCATTCATAGAGTCCTAAATAAAGTAGATAATGCTGACAACAGGCAAATAAAAACATTAATGAGGAAGCAATGAGGCAAAGCCGCCTTGCCTCTTATTGTTCTTATTATATATTTGAAGTATTCAAAGAGACAAAAGGTTGGTTTTCTCAAATCTTGGTTGTCTCAAGTGGTTCAAGCGAAGTGATTGCAGAGAGATTTTGAAGAAGTGATTGCAGAGAGATTATGAAGATATCTTGGAGAGACCTGATATGCAGACAATTTAATGAATATAACTCTGATGCGAACACCTAACAGTTGATTTCTTATTTTGAAAGTTATTTATATTAGGATTTCTATTTTATTTTAGAATTAATAATTAGTTTCTTTAGCAAGTAGGAGATTAATTAGTAGTTTATTTTCCATACTGGATTCCTATTAAAAGGTTTCTATTAGAGATTGAAATGTCAACTATATATATGCATTTCATTCCAATGAACAACTAGAAGAAAGTAAGATATATACAAATCTGGAAAACGACTTGAGCCAAGGCACAAAATTGATTTCCTGTTATCTTCATTCTTGTGCCTAGGTGCACCTTGTTTAGGCCCCTAAAACTGCTGTCCACCACTTCTTTTTGCACTTTCTATATGAAGGCTAAAACTTCTTGTGTTCCTTCTTCATGACTCTTGAACACAAAAATTAGTTAAGACTTTAAATTACTTAGAACACACTAATTAAACTCAAATTGCAAAAACATGAAACAAAACCTTAATACTGATCAAATCAAATAATGAAATTCTCGAACTAGTCCGTGAAAAGTATTTTAAACATGGCATAATAACTCTTTTTAAGGAGTTAATACTAGCCCATCAATTTGCACTTTAGATTTTTAACTATGGTCAACTATTTTTAAAGGAATTATTTTGCCCATCAATTTGCACTTAGGCCAAGTAAGTTACAAAGATCATTGAAAAACCTAGAATTTCAACCATGAGAAATTTGGGAATGAATCTTTGATACTTCTGTACAATGCAAATTCAATATAAATACCATAATAACTTAGGCATTGTTCATGGTTCCTAGTGCCAAGTTACAACGATCATCGAAAAGCCTAGCATTTCACCCTAGAATAAGAAATTTGGGAATACAGATTTGATACTTCCATACAATGCAAATTCAATATAAATGCCTTATAAATACCTTAATAACTTTAATGGTTCCTAATGCCTCCATGTATACAAAATGAAAGCAAATACTAAACAAGTAGAGCCAACAAAAATAACTCACTAAAAAATAAGATGGAAATAATATGAATTAATCTAGAAGACACATTGTAGATGTGATATTTGTTTGGCAATTTGCATCAAATCATATTTTTTATTGTCTTATTAATCTGAATAGAATGGTACAAAAGATGGTTTGGGCTTCAAATTCGCAATGAAAAGGATATAAATTATTTCTAATGTTTCTCTCAGTGGCATCTCATTTGATATCTCTTATCATATGCTTACGGTGTTACCAATTTTTGCCTTATTTCAATAAATGAAGTACATGAACAAGAATGTAAAAAACAATTAATATAGGCCCAAAAATTCATCGATTGATTTCCTCTATTTTGCATTCTAACAAACTTTCATACTAATGATCGTCAAAATAATTTTTCTTTTACAATAACCTATGATGGTGCGGCTTTTATTAAAAGACCTACTAATTATTTTATCCGCATTTCCTGTTCAGTAATGTTCCATAATATTGTTCTAATAAGTTTAATTTAGAAAAAAAGATCATTGTGCCGTATATCATGTTTTGTTTCTGCCTTTGTGCTTAGAAAATTACGTCCAGTGGCCAGCATAATGGTGATCTTCATCATCTCTATCAATGTCATCTCTGCCCTTGTCATTGTTATCTTCATTGTCATCATCCCCTTGTTATATACTTGTGCCCTAAATAACCATATTTCATAATGTTCATTAACTGTTTCTTATATTTCCATATTCTTAGTGGAAAACCTTTTCTTGTTACTTTCTAAAGTTCCTTTGCTTTCAAAGTTACAAAAACAGCATTTACTTGCAGGAGGAGGAGGCAGCTCTTCTTGAATCTGTCCTGGGAGAAAGATAACCTTTAGAGTTTGGAATCGTTTTCTTTGTGGCAGCTTGCTATTTGTGCTTGTTATGTGTAGGAAGCAGGCAAAAGGTATCAGATTATATATCATCCTGGATAGGGTAAGGTTGAATCACTTTTTCAAAGTAAATCAGTTGATTACATAGAATATGAGGAAAACCCATATGATTTATCAAGCCTACTTAAAGACAGTTCTTTGTGGTACAAATTTTAAGTCATTATTTACTTAGATGGATGTGTACAAACTTTCATAGAGTGTTTTCATAGCTTAATATATGTTATGGCTGTTTGGCGGGTCTCTACTACAGATGACCTGATGGGCTTTTTACCCATTATTTGTGAGAGAACTGCCCCCTTGAGAGTTTGTTTGTCTAGTTGGCTACATATAGTACGTCGGGATACATATAGTAGCGTGTGGTGTACGTCGGGATGAACTGCCCCAACACGAAGTTGGATGTGCCCTAGCACAGGCCTTCTGTGAGAAACCATATGCAGACGTGTCCTAGCGTGGCTTTGTGCCCCCATGGCTCCGGCATGCCAAGTCTGTTACTGTTAATTAATAATTTAATTGTTATAATTTTAGAAATGTTTCTATGACTTCATATTAACTTTATATGATGTTGATGATTATGTATGTTATTAAGTTGTGAGATCAAATATTATGTTCATGTTAATGTCATGCATACGCATTCGTGTAGACTGATTCGGTGATTTACTATAAGTTTTATTTTGATTGCTCAAACTAAGAGTATTGCAACTGAGTAGATCCAGGGGCTCGCGCTGCACAAAACCAAGTCCGTCCATTTAGCTGTATTTTAGGGAGCTTTGCGATCCCTATTTACTCGATGATCAGACAATTTAGTTGATGTTTGAAAATAAGTTTTTCAACGAAAGAATCATGTTAATGTTGTTGGTCATCATGGTACAAGTTATGTAAGTTATGAATAAACACTCAAACACAAGGTTTTGTGTTTTCCACGTGTCGAGTCAAAGCATGCAAGGATTAGACTTAGACATCATGTTTTACAAATATTACTCAGTTACTAGTTTAGTGGACGTAATGTGTCAAAGACTTTGGTGCATCCTCCTTAAACAAGGTCAGTGTAACTAAGGGTGAGCATAAGTATGTGAAAACTAAAAATGAATCAAACCAAAATTAACAATTCGGTTCGTTGGAAATAGTTTGGTTCGTTTTGGGCAGGGTAAACAAATAGATATGTATATTGATATTTCAATTCAGAACCAAATCGAACTGAATTAAAATAAATAACTCAACTCATTGAACCTTTTAAAAATAGTTTCAAAATCTATATTTTATGTTAATTATCATGAAATATTTTATTTTTATGATTAATTTTATTATTTAATATGATATATATATATACATTTAAAATTACTTATTAAATAGTTATGTTCACTAAAATAATGATATAATTTTAATTAAACAATTGAACATTGTACAACTTATGATGTAATTCGATTATTCGATTATTGAACCAAATTAACGTAAATATTTGGTTCTCTTCAATTCAATTTTGAGAGTAATTAAGTTCGGGTTCAGTTATGAAATTCGGCAACCAAATTAATGTATTACAAATAAAAACGCTAAGCTAGTTCTTGATGATTTAACATGGATTGCTACAATAACTAGGAACCTAACCACTCAAGGTGTTCTAAGATGGAAGGTTTGAATGGGGAAATCTAATGCACTTCCAATACACAAACAAAAAATGCATGAAAGGCACTCTATAAGTGGGCCAATAGGGTTTGTGTATGGATCATAATTACAAATTATGATAGTGGAAGAAAACTCCCCGCAAAAATAATTTGCTATATGTATTGACCCAAATTATAGCATGCTTTAACCCTATTAAGGTCGTTACATGCGTCATCTTTCTAATGTGCATGCATAATATTTTAAGGAATATATAATTCAAGAATTATAAAATATATAAGAATACGAACAAGTGGAATAATACTAATAAGCCAATCGATCACGTTTTAGTAATGTTACTAATATTTATGTCTTTAAAATTTAATGAAATATACTACTAATATAATAACCATCTCATCAAAGGTTCAATAATAAAAACTAAAGCTAACAAATAAAACTAGATCTACTACTGAAAGCCTCCATTTCGTCGCTCCTATGCTCTGGTACCTACGTACATGCAAAACATCTATGCTCAATATCTCATAGAAGGTATTGGGTCCACTTCTTACATACATAGTAAACAATAAATAGGTAAATAAGAATCAACTCGATTGATCAAACACAATAAAACTCGAATAAACATCGATAAAAAATAATACTTAACTTAAATATTAAACATTAACATGAACATGTATAGTAATTTAATTAACATAAATAGAATAGTTTATGTAACTTTATCCATCCTTGACACTAAGTTAAATTCTACCTAGTGATTAACTTGTTAACCTAGTAGTTTCTAACTAAGACTTTTTGAAAATTATAATACTAAGTTGATTAAAGTAATTAGAAAACACTTAATTAAACACCCTTTCAACTAATTAGTTAATCTTAGTAAATAACTGGTAAATGAATGAAGTCCTTCACCATTATAATCTCTAGCGATCAGCACCTTGAGGCTTATAAAATTACATAAACATTGGCTTAGTTCCTTCATCAACCTAGGTTGACTTTACTGAGAAAAAATGAATTCTTTAGTGGCATTTTGAAACATAGGGTCATATCTTAATAGCTTAAAATAGAACATGTGAAGAAAACTACGATACTATGTATAGACTGCTAGAGTACATAAGTGCTTGGATGCCTAGGGACCTAGCCTAATAACTAGAACTGTATACTTACGTCCATTGGTGAGCTCTGCATCTAACTCTTAAGGAGAAGTCATAGTGATCAACAAAATGCATATGGTAAACCACAAGTGATCATGTGTTTTTCAAGACAATAGCCTAGGGTGTTGGGGTAATGGTCCTTGTTTAAGAGAGATGTGTTGTCCCCTCTGGAATAACACGTTTGTTGAACCAGTTAAAATGACATACTTTAATACATAAGGTGAAGTGAAAACTAGTGCCTAGATACATACATGTTGATTTAACATACCATAAATGGGTTAAATATCCTATTAATCACGTAAAAAGTAGTTCATAAGACTCCTCAAATAATATCTAAACACTAACCTTATTAGCTTGCTGACGAGTTCCAGGTCTCAACTACCCAAACTGTCTACCCATGTATTAAAATGTATTATAATTTAGACCAGTCTACCCATGTGTATATGCTAATGATGATTATGATTGCATACAATACATTACGAACATCATTAACAAGTTAACATCAACATATTAACATCATACACTAATTGCATAATCATTTGCATCAATCATCTTTACCAAATAAACATGAAAAACATACCTAGGGCACGAGCTCAATGGTGTTCAGCTCGACTATGGCTTTCTTAATTTGTGAGGACCGCGATGCTCAAACCTGTAAGTTACAGTGCCGTAGCGTTGAGCTCCGAATGTGTTTTTAATTTAAGTGAAGGCTGTGATGCTCATAACATGGTGTTACAATGCCGTAGCACTGTAGTTTCTCTGGCTTTGGAAACTGCAGTGTTGGCTAGAAGCCGACCCTGCTGTCTATGGCCACGTTGCTGGCCCTACTGGCCTTTCTGTCCTTAATTGGCCTCTATGGCCCTACTGGCCATGCTGACCACCGGTCCGTTGCTGCTGATCACCCCTATGGGGTCACCCTGAGGCTAGGCCAGAGGATCAAGTACAAGCGATCATTGTCAGAGCACAAATAGCCCATATTGCAACTGTTGCCAGTGTTGGGGCCTTTGCTGCTATTGGTGCTGTCCTTGTCGCTTCGTGGGGAAAGCTGCGACATGAATCCCCATCTCACCATAGGAATAACACTCTTGAGTCTCCTTGTGCACACAGATGTCACTACTGGCAATGTGGACACATTGGATACTCCTGATATGCTCTCATTCGTACTATGATAGTGGATGGAATGTCTGTGTCTACTGTGGAAAGCACTGAATCTGACTCTGTAGCATATATAGTCACTCTACTGTCTGCCCTCCTCCGCTAATGTCGTGGACCCTGGTGGTTCTGACCTCTAGGTCTTTAACGCTGACTGCCAAACTGACCACTTCCCTTGGCCATATCATGTCTCTTATGGGCATTCTCGAACCTCTAACACCCTCATGTCTGCCTCAGTAAAGGTGGCACAAGTGAAAGATGCCACAGCTAACTAAAGACTCAATCTCTACCTTGCAACAAATTTCTCTACCCTTTCTCTCTCTTAGTAGCAAAGCTCCTAGGCACGAATCTCTCGAAAAAGAGGAATCTCGCTTGATACTCTGCCACACTCATATCCCTCTACTCCAATGCCTGGAATTCCATCTTCTCATGACTTCGAATAGTCAAGGAGAAGTAGTGGGCATAAATGATCTCCCTAAACTATGGCCATGCAATCCTCTCTAGTCCCCTGCTCTAAAGATAGGTGCAATGAGCGATTTTCCACCTTATCTTCCCCATCCTCTACATCACTTCTGTGGCTACTCACGCCAATAACTTAGGTGGACATCCTATGTGCTACATGACACTGTTTGCCATGTCAAACCACTCTACAACAACGTCAGGATTGGTACTGTCGTAGAATAGGTGCCCACCAATCTTCAGGTAACAGTTCAAGATGCCAACACTGCCTATGTTGGGTCCCTAACTCATGCTGCACTCGAATTCTCTCATGCATACTATCTAGGCCTTGTAGTCTTATGATCACTTGCCACACCTCCTTGCATCAGTGTGAACACTGGCATCGCAGGTGGTGGCATCACATATTGACCAAGTATCGGGGGAACTACAGGAATGTGAGGAATGTGAGAAACTGGAACCACTGGTGGAAGTGGAGATGGAGCTGCGTTTGGCTCTAGCTCCAATGTCTTAACCGAAGTCTCTCCCTCAGCTGGCCTCTTCTCAAGTCTGACCATTGCCACAACCATCTCTATGATGGAGTCAAGCATCCTACTCATATCGTGACGAGACTTTGTCTACTAATCCATTACTCACCTCTACTCATCACGCATGGCTTGCTGCTCCTCAAGCGCTCTCTGCTGTTCCTCTCTGAGTAGTCAAATAAGCTAAGCCTTTGTGTGCATCATAGTCTCTCACGACGGAGAAGGGGATCATTGGTCACGCACCTGAGCAGTCGATGCGGTAGCCCTGGTGGCATGAGAATATCTGCGGTGCGATGCCATCTCAACCACTAACCAACAACTTGACAAACGGAAGCTACCTTGCACCACAACTACGAGAAACAAAAAGGACTAAAAGCAAAAGACATAATTGTTGGCGAGGCTATGGATTGGCTCGTGAGGAGGGGGTAATTCATACATATACTTAGCTCATAAGCATAAACATACTATACCAGCATACAACATAGACGTATATGTAAAGTGCACGCGAGCAAATACTCCACGCGGGTTGTCCATTATAATAATCCAAGAGGTTAGCTCTGATACCAAGTTATTATACTCCGATTTAGCTCGAGGCTGGACGGAATCATGATGATAGATTTGATGAGCTACATGCTGGACTAACTAAAATCAAACTAATGTCGTAGAAGTAGATCTTAATCCTCTAAGAGGCTTAAGATGGAGGAACCTACACGGGGCAACTACCTTATGCATGCTTACATCATACACTATAAGGAGGGCTTTAAACTTAAAGGTTGCCAATATACTCACTTTGAGTTGTTCAAGAGGCACTCCCCGTTACGACTAAGAGGTTGTAAAATCCAAGCCTTTCGTTTGAAGATTTTATATTTGGTTCAATTTGGTTTAGCTTTGGTTTAGTTCTCGTTGGACTTGGTTTGACTTTGGTTCAATTTTGGTCCAATTTGATTTGGTGTTGGTTTGAGTTTTGGCAAGTATTGGTGTCGTTTAAACCATTGTGGGTTGACTTTGGGCCGTATGTTGGCCAGTTGATTCGGCTTAATGAGTGGTTTTGGTCTTCTTTAATAGAGTTTAGGCCATTTTCAGATTAGAGGGTACATTTTAGTGGTTTCTAGAATGCATTTGGTGTTAAGAATTTACCAAATATCTTACTCTGATGTATTCTTGAGATCCATGTAAAGTTGTAAAAATTTAATTTGTTAAAGGGTTTTACCATATTTAGTTCATGCATTGGATCTATTCCTATGGTTTGATTTTGGTATTTGGTCAGTTAGGAGAAAACATTTGCGTTGTTGAGAGCTTTCCAATAAGGTATACATGCTTAGGGTTCAACACGGACATGCACGTGCCAGGACACATTAGCAAATGTGCCACGTGTCAAACACGTGCCAGCCAGAAATGTAGAGTAACACATTCTTGTTGTCATAAAACATGTTTGTTAATATACATTTGTAATGTTCAGTTTCCTAAAATGTGTTTTTTTAATGTTGTACCTCCTTCACCATAATTTCAAATTATGTCAACAAATCACTTGTGTATTTCTTGAGTCGATATTTTTCTAGTGTTATTGACGCTAATGGAATTAATCGATGGAGTCCGCCAGAAATGTCGCCATAGTTGACTACATGTCGTGGTGCTCGTGTGTCGGCCCAACTTTGCATCATCATATCTCCGTCGTTTGAACTCCATTTTTGAAAAAAATAACTGCGTTGGTTTCTTTCCATTCCAATGTTCAATCCTCTCTGGTCAATCTTTATCTCTTTATCAATATATTAATTGTCTAACCACTATTTGGCGATTTCTAGATTTGAACCTCTATAAATTTGGTAATTCTTTTACCATAGTTTTTATTATATTTCATACATTATGTCATATTATTTAAATAATTTTTTTCATTATTGTATTAATTAATTAATTAATTAAGCAATTTATTCTATTATTGATTACTTAATTTATAATTTAAAAAATTGGGAGTGTTTTTTTAACATTTTTCCTTCTTAAATCTTAAATAAGGATTTTTATGAGATCTTTATATATTTTCCGATTTGTATTTTAGAAGATAAAAATATTTTATCATTATTTTAATGATTTTGATGCATTATTTTAATGTGATTTTGGAAATTGGGCCAATATTTTATTTATCATTTTCCCATATCCAGGTAGGTACTTGAATGGAGTTATTTATTTGGGTTTTGGTGAATTATTTTAAATTAGATATTTAACTCGTGTTAGATTAATTGGTTGATTTGATGCGCATTCCAATTCATGGTCATATCTACCTTTGGTTTGTTATGGAGTTGGTTTCGTTTATAGGCTATTGTTCAAGTTTGCCAGTAAATTGATTGGAGCTTAGATACTACGTCCGTTTAGAACTTAATTGGACTACTAAATTAGATTAAATTTGTAAAACCCCAACTTTAGGTAACGGTTTTACCCGCTTGTAGTTTGCCCGGTTTGGGCCAGTCTCGAGTTGATTCGAGTGAGCTCGAGCCAGAACAATTTTAAGAATATGAATATGTAGCCCAAATGGCCATATACGCATGTTATAGAGGCTGAGTATGCACGACGTGCATATGATAGTTTCAATTGTGATTCAATAGAGCATGAGTTATCAGTGTATATATGAGGTATACATATGATTTTTATGAGTTAGCCAGGATTTTAGACCTAGATGTAGGCCGTTGTAACGTTTAGCATCCGTTTAGGATTTTCTAGGTATTTCATTCACATGCAGCATAAGAATTTCGGATCACTCGATTGTACCCCTGTGGGCCCATCTTGATTGAGTTCATTGCTCGAAGCCCATTTAACCTTCTTGCCTCAATTCTTGCCTATAAAGTCACTTTTAGGACTCGAGTCAGTTTCTGACTTTAGACGGTCTTGATCCGAGCTTTCTGTCCATATGTATATTGTGTATACCCATAGGTGGGTCCCATTAGACCACTAGTTGTCAGACATTCAGATCGTGCCATGTGGCAAGATTTGAGCCTGTCCATGTCAGCCCTGGCTTCACCATGTTATATTTCCAGAGATTTTTCATGATTTCAGAATTTACACTCTTTAGCACCGCCGCCACTTCAGCTCGCCACTAGCGAGCTTCATCTTGCTCCGGCCACCAGATTGGTACGACCGTGACCACCTTACGGTTGGCTATCAGTCCGTATCCATAATCGCCATCGACACTGCCTCGTCGCATGCGATGACATCTTTGCTATCGATTTTTGCCGCTCCGCCACACTTTTAGGCCATTTTCGGCTCGACTATCCGCGCAAGCCGACCACCCAAAAGCTTCATCTTTCTGAGATCTACATTTTTGAGACCACCCACGACCACTGTCGTGGCCGTGATCGCCGCCGACAATGTCGCCACACCCGGCAGCAATACCTTCCTTCCATGCCTGATTTCTGGCCAACCACCGGCCGGACTCTGCCGACCGCTACCACCATCATGATCCTCATTGCATGGGTCGTCGATCCTGACCAGCAGTGACCCAGCTGCGCTGCCGTCAATGTTTTCCAGTGATGGACAGCGCCGCTCCCTCGAACGACCAATTTACCTGCGTCGCGTTCGCGCTACGTCCGCCTGCCTGATCTTGTTCACCAACCCAGCCCATGTCCAAGTCCACCCATCCAGTTCAGGTCCATCCAACCAACCCAACCCATTTTCCAATTAGCCCAAACCAGGTTAGTTCAGCCCATTCGGTTCGGTCTGGTTTAGCTCGGTTCAGTCCGATTCAACTCATTTTCATATGTTTTTGTTCGTTCTTGAACTATTTTCGGTAATTTGAGAACCTCTATGTTAGTTGTGATGCACATTCACATGATTTAGCATGATTTGATGTTATGATTATTTTTTATTTATTATTTTATTTATTTATTTATTTACAATTAATTATTTATTTTTATTTATATGTTTATCATATATGATGAAAGTTTACATGAGTATTTGTTATTATTAATATTATATTTACTTATGAATATTATTCTTATTATGTTTACTAAATTGTATATATGTTTATTTATTTATTTATTCGTTATGTGTATGTTATTATTTATTTGTATTTAATTATGTATTCTTATATTGTATAACTATGATATTATTATTATTCTATGATTAATGAGTATTAACTATTTATTTATTTATTTATTTAATTATTAATTATTTAAGTATTTATGTGTTTACTAACACGTGTATATATAATATTTACTGCGTGTTTACCCGTGTATTTATATAGTATAATTATATTATTATTTTTATGATTAGAGTATCATTTTATGCTCTTGTTTTTATCTAATTATCTATGAGTGCATTTCTTTGTTTATTTATTTATTATTATTTTATTATTATATCTTGATTTACATGCCACGTGTTTACTTATAGGTTTGTTAGTATATTTTCTTTATTGTGATGTATTGATGACATGCGCACACCATGAACATGCATCATATGTGTCATATTTTACTTAGTAATGGGTTCCAATGTAGGTTTTGGAGTTCGAGCTGCGTCGTAAATGTGATACGCGTGTGGAACTTCTGACTGTAACACTTCAAATCTAGTTCATGCTCGTGAACCGAACCAGCATGTTACAGGCCCCGGTTAGGTCGGCTAACCGAACCTAACTCATGCGGATCCAATCTCAGCGTCTTAAGATGAAGATATTACTCGTCATGCATGGATGAATGCACAGAATCCTAATATGATACTACATTGATGACATGTAAACTAAATTACACACCATCACAATTACGATCAAAATCGATGAAAATTCTGAAATAAAACAGACAAAATTTCCTCTAAAAGTGCAATTAGAGTCACCCTATCAAAATACTATATATAAACATATATATAAACATGTATCTATATATCACACAACTTCATTCACACAATTTGATATACTGTTTACTTGCTCTAAAGCTTGGGTCTCAACCCACCACGCTCCTGTTGTGCAATCTATTCATGTTTCACATTCTGTCAGCGTGTCTTAGCATTCAATCATGTCACATCATCATATCTTATCATCATCTCATAACATTCAATCATATCATACCATGTCTTAGCATTTCACAACATTCACAATATAATGGCATCATAAATAAAGTTTTAACTACTCTATTGACTGACATGTGTGCAAGTGACAACAGTGCTCCTCCGTCCAAGCTGACTCTTCAAACTCGTGATTATTACCTACATATACTATAAAAACACGTCAGTAACAAGTGTTATTGGTCCGAAAATTAAAATAACTTAACGAGTCGGCTATGAGAGCAAACT